>LZPO01118411.1:10881-21708 GCA_001675575.1 Neotoma lepida | reverse complement strand
TTGACAGGAAACTACCACATATTTCTCTAATTTTAATCATAATTATAAAGAGTTTTTAAAAATCCCCTTTATTATTTCGCTAGATGAAGATGAAGAAAATATGATCAACTCAGTGCTATTATTTCCTTCTTGATGGAAGTCGAAGTCTTGAACTGACTTCAAAGGCTACATCTGAAGGCCTGTTACCTCAGAGGATTATAACACAAGTGTCACTGTTTTGAGTGGCTCATGAGTAGTGCAAAGTCTGCAGCCATCCTCCTATAAATGATCATTGCAATGCTATTAATTTTATATACAGTAAAACTCAGTTCTCAGTATAATGAACACAGGCTCTGCTACCCAAATCTATCCCCAAGATTACCTTGCTTACCCTGGCACCTACTCTACTCCTTCGTGTATTGTTTCTGTATAAAACAATCTTACTAGTTAGTGAGTGTAGGCTGCTTAGTTATAACAGGGAAAACCTGATAGTTATATGTAGTTTGAATGGTTATTTAAAAATACTCAAAAGAAGAAATGGAATGCAGTAGAATTGGCCTGAATTTGTGCCTAGGCACTGTTTTCTTCTGCTTACTTACTCTCAACTTTGGAAAAGTAACTCCAATTTAAAAATGTGCTTCAATTTTTTTTGTCTTAGTTTTGGGTTTATCATTTAGAGCAGTGGTTCTCAACCTTCTTAATGCTGTGGCCCTTTTCTCATGTTGTAGTGACCCCCAATCATAAAATTATTTCATTGCTACTTCATAACTGTAATTTTGCTACTGTTATTAATCATAATGTAAATATTTGGCNTGCTAGATATCTGATATGTAACCCCAAAAGGGGTCATGACCCACAGGTTGAGAACCACTGGACTAGCATATACATCAACTTGCATTCCTACATAGAAAGATGAGAACATAACACATCAATGTAAAGACATTTACCTAAGAAATACTTGACTTTCTGTGTGGGTATTGAAAAGGCCACTATGATTTTGGAAAGAATTCTCACTCCTGCTGTTCAGAAGGCAAATGAGACAATGGTGTAATCTTTCTTCTTGATAGAGATTCATCAGTGACTGATTCTCAAACCTGCATTGTAAGTACANACACAGGCATAATCAACTGAATCATTNGCATTTATTAGAGAAGACAGTTTCAAATGGATGGGCAGTGCTGAAGAAATGTGTAAATATAAGTCTGTTCCTTTCTAAGTCCTATTTGAATATGTAATAAATGTGTATGTTCTTGAATTGAACTGTGGATATTCTTTTTCTTTGAATTAGAGTGTTCGCAGTCCCTTCTACATTAGTAAATAAGCCATTCAAGCATATTCAATGAAATTTTCGATCTATATGAAAGAGCCAATATATTTTGATAAAAAGACATATTGATGTTTGGTTTGATATGTGATCCTGTCGCCTTTGCTTGCACTGGGTTATGATATTAATGGTTCTTTGTCATTACAACCTGCTCTCATTAATGCTCCTAAAGAAGAAACCTGCTCAAATATTGTGTGGTTGGATTCATAATTACTATGCAGGCCACTTGATGACAATTATCATACTTCCACATTTTCATAAAATAATGTATATGAAATAATTTTTGCCACTTAGTGATGATAGTATAATTTTTCATTATATGTGTGCTTTTATCAAAATATCAAATCATTTATTTTCACTAAAATAGTAAAATTATGGAATACAAAGATATAATTTCTCCCAAAGCCATGATTTATATTTTTCTTTCTATATGATAAACTAGTCAGCTTATGAAGGATAACTAAAACCTACATTAGAATACAATATGTTGTGATAAATTAGTTAATACACATGATACTAATATATACTATGAATGATTCTTAAAAATATTTTTATAAACTTATAGAGTTTTGTGAACTTTTTTAAGTCAAAATATTTGATGATTGTGTTTTTCATCCTACAAAAACATCTAGTGTCTTTTAGTACACAGTCTCTTATTTTCCCACATATAATTGAATCTTACCTATACTTTAAGTAAGTTACTTAAATCACTTGCTTAGAGTAATTTCTGCAAATCGAAATTCTTTACCACATACCACAAATGAATCCCTTTATGATAAACCCAGTCTGCATATTATTATTGATATTACATATAGTTTTGAAAATAGAATTAAAAAGGAAAGGCATTGGTAAAATATCTTTAGATGTTTGCTGCAAGACCAATCTCCTTAGCATGTCTTTTTGTTCCCCACAGTGATGGGTTTCTTCAGGGAAAAGAAAAGGCCTGGCAAGAAGTGAAAAGTTGTTAATAGGTCATTGATTTAGATGCCATTTACAAGATTCTCAAACAGTGGTATCATGTATGAAAAATTAAGTCATGCGCTAATGTTCCCAGTTATTCACTTGCTTGACACCTCACAGAGTGGACTGACCATGGAAATTACAAACTACATTTTCCACCCCATTATTTTGCTATAATATACATAAGACCTTGCAGGTCAACTTTCTAAACTGGTAAGTTTGCTAGAAGTAGCCATAATTATTCCTATTCTTTTTTATTTCAGAACCAAGTAAAACAAAGAATTACACAAGTCCATCCATGACTTACTGTAATAAGGCATTTAAAACATTTCAAAAATGGCGTGAGCAGGTCAGTAAGGATGAATCGGAATGGCACAAGTCAACTATCTAAGAGGTAAAGAGCTGCCTTCATTCCCCTATATTCTTTGGAGAATTTAAAACACAGATTTCCAACTTTTTAACATACAAGGAAAAATTCAAAGATTAATTTATGTGTGATGATTAATTATCCCACCACTTTCACTGCTTAAAAACCCTTCTCTAGTCTCTGGCCTCCAGAGTTAATGCTCCAGTCACAGGTTATATGTGTACCTTCAACTAGAACACCTGCTATCTCTTGTAACTGACATCATGTACTGAAAGATGAAGGAGCCAATCCACTTCTTAAGAAGACTTCACCTGCCACAACAGAGGAGGGGGGAAGGGAGCAGGAGAGAGTACTTAGCAATTTCAAGAGCCACAATTTACCAGGGAAGCCTCTACTTAATATTCCGCTTGATCTGCCAAGTTTATAGCCTGGCAAATCTGAATACAAATGTCTATGCAAATGAGGATTCATTATTCTTACAAGGTCTTTGTGCTGAAGCTTAATGTAACTTGGTTCCTATGGTTGCTCAGGGAATGTAGATTGCGAGACAGAAACGATGAAAAGAAGAAAAATAGAAAGGGAAATAATAGAAATGGAAGCAAATGTTTAACAGGCATCCAGATTGAAATGTGGGCATGTACAGGCACAAAGCACTCTCACTACAATCCCTTCTGGTTGTTAGTTGTAAGGTATTTACTTCTCCTCAGCAACACAGGAGTTAACCAGTCAAGAACATTCAACCCAGAGAGAAAATACAACCATTCTCTTACTGATTATAACACATTGTTCCCATTATAAAACCAATTCTTCAAATTGTCAAAAATTTTACCATTCATTTATAATTATAGAGCTCATGGGTTGGTGGGACCTACACATTCCGATCTCTAAGAAGACCGCAAATGCCTAACAGCACCCCACCCAACAATCCCCTTCCTTGCATTATGGATATATTGCCATATAATCCAGAATCAACATGTTAAAAAAGCTAAAATTAATAAACTACACATTGAAAAATCACAGCAGTTTACCATCATTCATTTATTACCATCACTCATTGCACGCAAAGGTTGCAAAAGCCCCAAGTTAGATGAAATCCTGAGAGGCTGCAGAAGGATGATTATAGCTCATATACCATAGTATATTGTCCCGATGAATCTTTTGCATGGTTAACTGTTGTTTACATATAAATACCTTCTCTGGAAATAAAAATGTACGGAAGGGGACAGGAGCTGCCAAGCTTAGCAGATAAGATGATCCCAAGATCATGCAGAAAGGCTTGCTTCTTCATCCATAAGTAAAGCACATTTGCATCCATTCAGTCAAATTAGCTCCATTAAAAAGGTGGTTATAATTAGCTCCTTTTTCTGGTTCACGAGTGAAATTCTTGCTTGCCTGCTGTTTTGATTAAATCCACCATTGTCTTCCAATAGCTAGTGCTAATTCTTCCAAGGAAATCTTCAGTTGAGGTGTTATTTTATTCTGCATCTCCGTTAGTTGTCTAATTTACGCCAAGTCCCTGCAGTGTTTCCTTAAGCCATCCTCTTTGTCTTGCCTTTGAAATTTACCAAATCTTACAAGAAATCAATACTTAATTGATTATTCACTTTTCTGCAGCTTCAAACAGCAAGCACACATAAGATCCTGGAGGAGTCCCCGATTTCCAATGCAGGAGGTTGCTTGGTGGCAGAGCTCTGTAAGTGTCCAACAGCAGGCATTCCATGGAGTGGTGTACTGGCGTGGCGTGCCAGCGTATGATAAAGAAAACGAAGATATTCTAACGAAGCAGGAAAACTTCCTGGATGATGCAGACTCGTCTCCAGGCTTTGGATAAAAGGCAGAAGCAGGAGCAATTGGATCCCACATAATAATAATAATAATAATAATAATAATAATAATAATAATAATAATAATAATAATTATTGCTTTACTCCTTTTGCTTTTTGCTTACCCTTGTCTTCCCATGGCACTGATGTGGAATATCCCATGTGCCACTGAAGTCAGAGAACTCCACTCCAGAAGGGGGTGAGGCTGGCAGTGTACCTCTGGCATAGGATAAGGATGGCAGGCACGTAACATTACGAAATGTAGGACAAATTCAAGCGAAAGAGAAGGAGAGGGAGAGATGGGGAGAGGGNGAGCTGGAGACAGATGGCGGATCTGGCTAGAAGCCAAAGCCAGTGAAATGAATTACATTGCTGAATAACTGTACACCATTGATTCTGCCACTTGTTGCTGCATGGTTAAAAAAAAAAAAGCCCCAGTGTATGCAGGAATCCCTTTATTTGTCATGTGTGCAGCAGGCAACTTTCACACATAACTCAATAGTGACAAAGGCATACCGATATGCTGTCGTGGGTAGGTAGGTGCATAGGTGCTTGGGAATGAGGTTGCATGTGTGCATGTGTGCTAAGAAGGCAATTGTGAGAGTGTGTGTCTATGTAAGGGGGGAAGAAGAAAGCAACCTCTGCAATCCAGTCATTTTTGTTTAATGAAGAATGGAAGACTGACATTCAGAGATGTGGTTTATGTGCCGCATATTAATGTGTGCTCACGAGCCCTCCTCCCCCACTTAAAAAATGAGTGGCATAAGACTCAAGCCCTCTATAGATCAACCACGTGGGAGAAGCACCTCATGAGAGAACCTATCATCTGAAAACCTACAGACGTGGCACAAGGAATCCCGAGGAGAAGGCGTTCCTCTCTGAAGGGAGGAAGCAAAGCAGGTCCCTGGGATAGGGTGTTTGGGTATTTTCGAAAAGACAGCCAGTCTCAGCAGATTGTTCAATAAGTGCCTCATACCCAGGATGAAGGGAGACATTATGGGATGCCCAGGGGGCTTTGGAAATCAAATACAATGTTTGAGTAGCACAATTTGAGGTACATTATAAAAAAGCAATTTGAATTGCCAATGAGGCGACACATATCTGCATGCTAATTAGACCTGTGTCAGGCTCAGTCTGCAGGCTGGTGGTGATGGGAGGAATGTGCTTGGAGCACTGCAGAGAGATTGTTTCTGCATAAATTATCAGCTTTGTCCTACTGATCATTTTCCCAAACAAACATGAAATGCAAGATCAAAAGGCGATTCTAAAATTAAAATTATTGATTGACAAAGCCTAGGCTTCAGAATCTAATTAGAGGAGGCACAAACAAAAGCTGATATTATTACTGACTGTGCCTGAGCTAGCAGCGGATTGTGCAGGGTTTGTAATTTATCTTTGTTTATGCAGCCAGGATATTAAAAATGTAATTAAAATGGTAAAATGATCTGATCAGAAATAGCCACCTAGTGGCAAGTATATTATTTTAAATGGATTATAAAGGCATCGGTCTGTGCAAATAAAAAGCTTTTTTTTTTAATGCCAAACCTAGAATCTCATAGAGATTTTGTGAAGCAATTTATCTTTTTGCTAATAAGTTGTCTTTTGTGTTTTGTTCCATAGATAAGCAACATCATTTATAACCCTCATTTGTGTGCTAATAAACATTCCGTTATTACAGGTGGCATCATGTTATTGCAGGAACATCTTCAATAAATAACTATGTTTCTTCACAGATAAAACTTCCTCAGCTGCTATTTACTGTGTTTATTGTACATATGAAGATGATAATTCCAGGGGTCCAATACCATTTATAGGTAAGAGTATTCTCCTTCTGTTGTACTTTCTTCTTTGGGATGGATTTGGACACCTCTGGAATTTGGCATTAATGATCATCTCAGACTTGTGAAAATAATGTTGCAAAGAAAATCCATGTATCTACCAAGAGCTTTCTCCAAGTTCCTACTTCAGATCAGAATCAGTTCCTTAAAAGCAAGTAACAAGGTGATTCCAATGATTTATAGGCTGTATCACCTCTCAGCAACATTTTGTAAGTGCCAATGAATTATTTTAGGAGCAACTTTTCTAATATAAAATTTATATTTTATATTATTTATATTATTTATATTATTTATATTATTTATAACCAAAATGCATCTGCTGTCGTCTAATTGTGGATTTTGCAGCCAGGTACCCAATTCAATCTTGTGATTCTTCAGTTAAACATCTAAAATGCGTGATAAATACCTTTAAGAAAAATGATAACCCCAGCTCTGTGATGTCTATGTAAAACATTAAAACACATTTATTTTCCTTTATTTATTTATTTATTTATTTATTTATTTATTTNTTTATTTAATTCTTCACAAAATCCCTATAGACTATCTTGATTCCCTTTTAAAGAAATTCACAATTTAGGGTCCTGTCAGCAGCTCTAGGGTCTTTTGTTAGGTGCATTTAAAATGCCAAATTAAATATTAATACATGGTTAGTATTGTGCTATCTTACAAGCCCTGAAACCTTATTAGTAAATCATGATCTGGTGACACATGCAAGAAATTCGAGAGTGTCAAGGGTACAGATTGCTTGATGGCCATTAATCTGGTGGATCACTAGTTCTTAGTAAATTGAGGCTTTGAACTCATCCCTGCATGCAGGTTCATATTTTTCATACATAAGAAATATGGTCAACACAAGACAGCATTTTGTACACAAAAATGTACAGGAAGGCAGGGAAACTTGTTTTGCATATTCAGTAACAAATTTCTGGGTTAGAATTCTTTTGTTTCAGAAGACACTTTTATGTGGGTTCTTAAGGCCCCAAAGCAAGCAGGTTATACATCTCCTAGCTCCCAGAAATGCTTAAAATGGAAGAGAAAGAGGGAAGAGGTAGAGATCCAGAGGGCACATGGATCCTATTAACCTCTTCCATAAACAGAAGCGATGAATGAATGATGTCACTGTGAAGAGTTGCAACAGGGTCTCTGATAATGTTGAACATCTAGAGGAACAGCGTGCATGAGGTTAGTCACAGAAAACCAAAATAAGAAGTCAGGAGGAGTGGCTTGTCAGCATCTTCTCTGTTATTTCTGAGAATATGCTGACTAAGTCTGCTACCGCTCCTTAGAAGTAAGAGACTTTTCACCACATGGCTTGTATTGAAATGTGTTTGAATCACAGTTTGATCCTTTGATAACCCAGATGGGAAAACAGCTTTATTGTTGAAGTTTGTATCACACAGCCGGGCCTTGATTCCTAAATCCTTGCAATGTGAATTAACATATTTCATTATAGTATTTACCAATTATAGAGCATTTCCTCTCAGTGGATACTATCCAAACTTATGTTGCATTCTGCCTTACCATCTGTCCTTTCCCTCTTTTGCATTACTATAACATCCTACAATATGAACCATATAATGAATTTAAAAGGCTGATCAGGAAGGACTGCTGGCATCTCCTCTCTGTTCTCTCCTATAATGCCATTACTGCTATTGTGATTGCTTTAAAAATGAAAATTTCAAACCAATATTTAGACAACATACTCTTTTAGTGGCAGCTTAATTCGGTGCACACTGAATTTTTGTAGGAATATGAAACTCATCATTATAAGTCATAATTAATTTATACACAGTGTATAGTTTTTAATATTATCATAGATATAACTTTCACAAGTTTCATGCAACTGGACACACACAGTAACCCAAAGTTATGGCAATCACATCCTTATTATATGATTGTGATTTGTTCTATACTGAGCAATTGGAAAGCAGGCATAATTCTATACATAGACAGTAAGAAATGTCTTTTGAGTGTTCTATAAAAATAGTTTGATGAATCTTCTACANCATTCTCTAAGGAGTGTACATGGAACCCCACAGCTGATCATCTCCATAGCTGTGATTGTATTAGTTACCTCATGGAAGAATATACATATTTATGTTTAACACAGGGTCTCCCTATGCAACCCACTATGAAGACCAGGGTGGGCCCAAACTCACAGATACTTATATGCTTCTGTCTCCCAAGTACAATTGATATCTTTTAAGTAACTGAAAATATTTTTATTTATATTCATTTAGTTGGAATGTGTGTGTGTGTCACACACGCACACATGCATATATGCACTCACTGTGTGACACACATACAAAGATTTGAGGATAACTTGCAACAATTAGTTCTCTGATTTCTCTGTGTAGACCCTAGAGGTTGAATCCTCTTCATTGTGTTCAAGGGCTGGAGGCAAATGTCTTTGCCATCTCACTAACCTAACAATTTCCTAACAATTTTGCCCTCAAAATTTTTCTAACTGGCACAAATAAAAAGACATATAAAAGAAACATATGACTGAAATATCATGTAAAATTCCAAACAAAATACTTATCATTCACATTCTATTCTGTCTTACACTTCATTACTAGCCTGTGCTTCCTCTTAACACTGAGTACTAAGTTTGCTAACTTAGTTATTTCTGCTTGGTATTTTATTTTAATCAAATAGAGGGACCGGACTTGGCTATAGCATTGTATTGACTGNATTCCTGCTCTGGAGTGATTTCATATTATTAAAATTCAGTGTCTGAACATAGGCATGGCTCTGTGAATAAAAGTATTATGTGAGATTTGGCACAAGCACACACACTTCAGTAGGAAGAAGTAAACTTCATAGTCTAAAAATCTAAATGATGAATCCTTGGATTTGTTCTTCTCATTGGTGGGCATTTGTTTTTTGATATGGCCGGTGCCAGAAAGCCTGGTGGGTAAAAATGAATAACAATCAATTGCCAAATGCTTCCCATGAAATACAGAGTCAAGGACTAATGGAAAATTGCCTAACTTCATACTTGTTAATAACCAGGTAAAGTGTGGGCCAGACATTCTTCAAGATTCAATGTATCACCAAAATTATATGTTTCTGTGTTCAGATAGATGACCTAATGAATGAGCTAGACTAAGCTACAGTCACAAAGATATCCAGATGTCCTTGTTAACTCATTAGAATATTATTCTTCACATATCTTTGTAAGGATCCAAGCATAAGGAGACAGTCCAGGGAAGTAACTGCTTCTCCAGGAGCTCATCCAAGGTTCCATGTTGCCTTCTATCTTGCTGCTTTCACATTTCCTTAAATCTTGTCTGGATTCTTGTAAGTTCAGTGGTGTCTAAAGGAGATGAGAAATATTACAATTTAGTCTTTTGGTGACATCTATTTCATAGACTCTTCAAATGTGGACTGTGAGTTAATGACCACACATGCAGACAGTAGGAGAAACAAGAGAATTATAACTCAGAGAATTAATGTTTCTATTTCAAAGACTCTGNAAAAATTATTTTCTGTTTAGAATCATGAATCCCTTTGTGTTCCTCTGTAACTCTTCAAATTCTTGAGCTTTCCGGCTTTGGGAAGTTACCTTTTATGGGACTCCTGAATGTATCCATGAATGGGTCTTCTGTCTTTTCTTGGGCTCTTTTATTTTTCTGTTGGCTTATCTTGTCCAACTTCAATATGATGGTTTTTGTGTTATCTTATTATATTTTATTTTGTCATGTTTTGCTGTTATCTCCTTGAAGCCTGCTCTTTTCTAGTGAGAGACAGGAAGTAAATCTGGATGAGAGAGGGCTTTGTTGGTGAAGAACTGGGAGAAGAAGAGGAAGGGGAAACTGTATTGAGATTTTATTGTATGAATAAAGAATTTATGTTTAATGAAAAGGGAAAAAGGAAGCTACGCTATTTCTATGTTAGATTTCTCTTTTGCAAAGTCAAGTGTTTAAAGTACTATTGAAAAATTTTGTCATATCTCTAAAATTTCATGTATCTTATTTTTTACATAAGACAAATGAAAAATTTGCTAACTGTATGCATACAAAGTGATATAACTATTGATGAAAATGTCTCTAGAATAAGTTATTGAGCAATTTTACAGTGTCCTATCAAAAGGAAGTTTATTCTTAAAACATTATCCAATGCTAAAGTATGTTAAGAGTATTCAAGCTTTTTTGTAATCTTAAGGAGCTCTATAATCCTTCAGTTCCTATTATGAAATTATTTTAGAATATATTTACAGTTAGGGAGTAATTATGGCCAAAACATCTTTACCAAATTTCTCACTAAGTTAGAATTTTTATAATTCCATTGAAAAATGTACTGCTTACACACTCCCCCAAAATTCTTGGGGCTCTTTTGTTTTTCTGTTGGCTTATCACTCTGTTGCCCCATCACTCTGAAAATATCTCTCTACTTCTATGCATCTGGGCCAGAAATTGCTATAAAGTTTATGCACCAAAATCATTTGCTCACTGAACTTGGTTGTGTTTTCGCATAGGTAATGAGTTAGTTTCCATAGAGTATAAGTTCAAACTAGAATTCATCTCTCTTTTT
>LZPO01118411.1:0-10401 GCA_001675575.1 Neotoma lepida | reverse complement strand
CTCCCTCCTTGCTTCCTCCACAGACCCCCACAGATCTTTGTCAACAACTTGGTTCCTTCCTCCCTATCTCCTCCCAGGACCATCTTTACTTGTAAACAACTTGGCTCTGCAGGCCCCTACAGATCCTCCCCCCTTTTTTTAGTCAGTTTACAAATGGTTTCCTTAGCCCACACCATTTCGCAGAGCCTTTGCAGTTAAATTTCTTAAGAAAAACTATAACTATGTAATCTTCAACCCCCTCAGAAACCAGAGAAAGAAATAATATTGCCTAGTAAAACAGGAAGTGAAACAAGTGACTTCCAAAAAATGTGAGTTGACAGAAACAGCCAGCTGCCTGGACAGTAACCCAAGGTTTTTCTGCAATGTTGGGGCATCATCTTCAGCCCAAAGGCTCAGTGTATCTGACAGACTCATTTGTAAAGCAGGCTATACTCAAGGTCTACAGCTCGATCCCACATTTGGTGTGAGTATTCGATGTACCAGATAAACTTGAATTCTTCCAGTGTCTGGAAATTGTTGGTGTTTTTGGAATTCAGCTTCCCATTTTTCTTGGCTTGTGGGTGGTTTCATCTCTTTTTTAAATGTCCGTCTATCATTGAGAGGCCAGATTCCGTCAGCCTAGTTATTCCTCCAAGAAAAACTATTGCAGCTGCTGTTCCATTGTACACCAGAAGCCATTGGCCCACTGCCTGTGCAGCTGCCTTCGAAGGAAGAGGCACTGTACCTTTTCTGGATTGCAAAGCCATTTTAGTGATGGTGCCATATTGTCCTGGTCTCAAAGGATACCTGTTGCCAAAGCTGCAACCACACTTGTCTTGGCAAGAATCGGTAGTAGTCCTTTGTTTTGTGTCCTGCTTGTCAATTTTGAAAAGCATACTGTCAGCAGTCAATGTGAGGGTACCTTCTTGCCCAGTGACTAACTTTTGTCACAAAGAAAGTTAATTCCATATGCATTCTCTTCAATGCCCATATCTTCTCTGAAACAGATTGGTGAGCCAATATGTCTCATAGTCATAAAAAAGAAAAAAATCTCTAAGTTTTTAAAACATTTTAAATGCCATATTCTGCAAATCTCTGAAGGGTTTGAAGATGACCTGTCTATCTAAAATATATCTCTGCTTAACCTTGAGAACGTCTAATATGACTACAAGTTCGATTGTAATGACTAACCACTAACTTTCATTTCTCTATATCCTAATAGTTGATAATAACTTTCAAGAATTAGCAAATTGCATAACATTGTTAAATGAACTGTATAGGTACAATACCTTGAACAAGATTAGAAATATACATACAATATTTTCTAACAAGATCAATCTATACAAAAATCCAATGCAATGTAAAATATTTAAAACTAGTAATTGCCTTTTAAAAATAGATTCAATAATCTACCTTTTTATCTATATCATATCTATATTCTATTTTTTTTTTCAAACAAGAACCCTAAATCTAATTTCCTTTGTTTAGCCTTTTTCCTGACCATTAACAATAACAACTTATAACCAACCATCCAAAACAATAAAAATTATCTCAAACCCAAAACCCATTGAGAAACCAAAAATCACCCACCCCACCTCTTGGGGATGTGGGAGTCATTTTCTTAAAATTGCTTCCTGTTGTTTGTGGGCAAAGACATCTTTAGGGGATGTTGAAAAGAAAAATTTTTGGTTAATTGTCAAGTCTGCAGTGGTAGCTGTATCATTTGTTATCTAGTCTCTGCATAACACCAAGGTGCAGGGCTTATCTCATGTCTTCGCTCAAACAGTCCAGGAGGCTGGATTATGTCAGCTAGCCATNTTGAGATTGTCCAGAGCAGTTTGTAGTGCAAAGCTGATCTTTGGGTGATGTTTGTCAGCTTCCTTGTAGAATCATCGTTGTGGCGCCCCATCATCTTTCTGGAGACTTCAAATTTGCAGTCAGGCCTGGTCATGATTCCCGCAAAAAAATGATAGAGTCTCGAACAAAAAAATATGCATAGGCAGCTAAATGAAACTCTTTTTTTTTTTCAAGTCCCATATCAGACGGCTCTTCTGACATGATACAGAGATTTTGCATTTTCCTTTTAACAAACATGCTTGGGTTTAGAAAAGGAGAGAGCCATTCTCCAACTCCAAAGCCAGCTTTACATTTTAATTGAACTGGGACTACATGAAGATCATTTGTGTTAAGTGTCTATAGAGAAGAGCAGAAACAAACATTTAGGAAGGCTTATAAAATTTTACATGTGATATACCAATAGGCCATTTTACTCCTTTTCTTGGGGCTTTTATGCTGGATGATTTGTCCTTTTTCTTCAAATGTCTTCAAATTTGTCCAGTGTTCCTCAGATTCTTTAGTCTTCACTCTCCTGAAAGACAAAAACAAAAACACTTCCCTAAGCCTAANTTTGGGGAGGTTCTCTTTTGTCAAGTTATATCTGATTAAATAAAATGTTAGTTAAGTTAATTTTAAATTGGATGGTCATGCTGGATGATGAACTATCACCTCTTCTATTTAAGAGATCTCTCTTGTTCAAATAGAACCTTTATCAATTTTGAGGGTATCCATAGCTTTTCTTCTCCTGTAGAAACAAAAGCAAAACCTCGTCCCCAACATAACATACATCCTGGTTTCCATTCTGAGGTCAGCACATCCTTAAAGTATATAGGTTGATTTAATTCTGAAGTTTTTTCTATTATCCAATGTCTCTCTGCAGCTGTTGCTCCTTTCTTATTAACATTGAGAAAGTTCAAAGTTAATAGAGCATTATGTAATCTATTTCTGGGGGTTTTTGTTACCCCTTTCTGTTTATTTAACATATCCTTTAGAGTTCAATTTGATCTTTCTATAACTGCTTGACCTGTAGGATTATGTGGTATACCTGTAATATGTTTTATATTGTAATAAGCAAAAAATTGCTTTATTTTAGCAGAGACATATGCTGGAGCAATTGTCAGTTTTAATTTGTGCAGGTATACCCATGATGGCCATAACTTCTAGCAAATGTGTGACTATAGAATCAGCTTTTTTAGAANTCAAAGCAGCTGCCTATTGAAATCCTGAATTTCCTGTTCTCTCTGCTATAGCTGTTCTATCACCCCGAGCAGTATGGTTTTTTACAATAGGCATTTGGTTATTTAACTGCTCTGAAAAGGGGTTTCTTCTACGATGGCAGGAAAGTCTGAACTGAATTTGCCATGGGAGCCTGCGTGAAGCCTCTGAGGGAGTTTCCCAATGGCAGAGGATTACCCTGTCTGTCCCTTGTTGATCTACATTCGTTGGTCCAGTGTTTACCTTTGCCACACCTTCTGCATAATCCAGAAGGGAGGGGCATTCTGTTGCCAGTGTTCTTTGAAGAAACATTGTTTCTAGAAATGCCCTGTTTACACTTCCATTTCAGGGGTCCTAGTTTTCCACAGTTAAAACATCTGAAATTACTATTTTTCCTCAAACTTCTTGACACAACCTCTCCTATCCACGTATCATCCTGATCATGAGACTCAGTACTAATTGTGTCCTTGATCGAATCCTCCAAGGGAGCTGATCGTGCCTTCAATGGCCTGATTATTATTTTGCATGCTGCATTTGCCTTCTGAAAGGCCAAAGATTCAATTATTATCTGTCTAGCTTCTGAATATTTGGTATAGAATTATTTACTGCTGAAGACAACCTTTGTAAGAAATCCGTGAAGGATTCTCTGGGGCCCTGTATAGCTTTTGTAAATGATTCAATTTTCTTTCCTGCTTCCTCAATTCTGTCCCATACATTCATGGCTGTCATGTGGCATAGAATTGAGGTTTGGTTATCATATAAATATTGTCTGTTTATATCCACGTATTCACCTTCTCCAAGAAGCTGATCCTTGGTAATTTCTATACCTCTAGTCCTGTTTTGCTGTTCTATAGTTTTAGCTTCCTCCTTAAACCACATTTGCCATTGTAAACTTTTTTGGGATCTAGTACAGCTGCAGCCAATTCTTTCCAATCTTGAGGGATAACTCTATTACAAGTTGACCACGAGTTTAACATCTGCTTTACAAAAGGAGAATACACNCNGTATGATGCTATAGCTTCTTTAGAGCTCCTTAAATCTAGCATTTGCATTGGAGCCCAATTAGCTTGAACACGAGCATCTGGCAGTTCTTGTAAGGTTACAGGGTAAATTAATGTCTGCTGTCTCGTAGTGTGAGGCTGTTTGTCTGTAACCGTGAAATCCAATCCTGAGCTAAGTTCACCTTTAAATTCTTCTGTCTGAGTCTGAATTTCTCTATAATTACTTCTAACTGGTTTTTCTAAAGCTTTTATCTTAGCACTCAAATTGGCCAATCTTCTTAATGCTAAAATAAAAATGATTAAACAAATAATGTTCATAATTGAAGTTATGTACATCCCATCAACATTAGTTATCCTTTCATTTAGTTGTTCCATTTTTAAACTGCCTAATGTGTTATCAAACAAAGACCAAATTCTTTCCATTGTAGAAATATTTCCCAATTTTTAATGTGGGAAAAATTTCTTTTTTAACTAATTTCTCCCTTTAAAATATTATAATTGACTTACTAAGTCTGCATAGAACAGTAGAAGTCTGAGGGAGTTTCAAAGCAGCTACTTAGCGTGGTGGTAGTCTAAGATGGAAATCTAGAGAGAGCAAGAGCCCACCACCCACCAGTAGCTAAAAAAGCCAAAAAGATTAGACCCAAAAGTTTGTAGCTGAGTCTGAGCCATAGGGCCTCTAACCCTCAGCCTCTAAGGCCACCAACAGCTTTTTAATGAGTTTGTGCCAGGTTGGGACACCAAAATGTTGTGACATCTGCCCCACTGAGAATTTAGGTCTCCTGTGAAAGGACAAACTGGAACCAAGGAAAGGTAAGTGTGACTATCAGCCCGTTCCCAGCTTCCTTTTCCCGGGAGACAATCAGATGTGACAGAGAGTCAAGTCAAGCAAGAACTCCTTTATTNAAAAACAGTGAGCCCCTTTTAAAGCCTAAAAACACAAGGCTAGAGAGAGAGGCGGGGTAGATGCCCCATCAGACCAATCGGTTTAAAGGTCACCCAGACATAAACAGCTTAGGTTTCTCCCTCCTTGCTTCCTCCACAGACCCCCACAGATCTTTGTCAACAACTTGGTTCCTTCCTCCCTATCTCCTCCCAGGACCATCTTTACTTGTAACCAACTTGGCTCTGCAGGCCCCCACACACATGCTACAACATATGTGATGAGGTCAGAAGACAAATTGTGGGAGGTCTTTTGCTCATTCTGCCATGTATGTCCCATAGATGGGACAAACTCAGGTTGGTAGGTTTGGCAGCAAGTACCTGCTGAACCATGTTTCTGGCCCTTATTGATTCATAGGAAAAATGTGATGAGCTTCTATGTACTAATTGGTATATATTTCTTAAGAACTCACTAGATTATAAAGTTATTAGAAGCAAAGACCATGATTTTACATTTAAGTATCTTTCACTCCAATTTGTACATATTTTATTTAAATAAGGTACTCAAATATTTGCAAAATGAGTCTTATACTTAATATTGGCAGAAACATACCTATACTTGAAAGGAAAAATAGTAAAATGCTACAGTATAAAGTATATTCTTGAATTTTTATCATTTGTTGGGGGATATTCAATCACACTGTTAACCATGAGTTTGCATTTGTGTTGATTTAATAAAATTAATGTTGGTCAGGAGGCTGAGTTAGCAACTAGTTGACAGAAAATTATCATAGAGTAATAAAGGACATCCAGGAGAGATAGAGAGACAGGAAATAGTAGGGAGGGATATGGAGTGGTGTGGCTTTTTCGGTTTTGGCAGAGTGGAAGCATGGATCTTTTTGAGATGCCAGCAAAGAGAGAAGGTTAGCTATTTGCTGCTCAGCCTCTCTGAGCTAGCAGGTTTTCACCCCAATCTTTGAATTTTGAGTCTTATTTATAAATAAAATGATATCGATTTAGTTAAAGCTACCTTTAGTGGCAAGGACAGGGCTGGTGCCTGCATCAACAGAATTGCCACCAGGCTGTGGCCTGAGCGGGTATGGCTGATATTACAGAAGCAGGCTGCCAACTGAGGAGTTGCAATTGATGGCTGAAATAGCAGTAGATTAAGGTGCAGCCACTGTGCCAAAGTTAAAACAAAAATCATTAGCAGAAATTTTGATATTGCTAGAAGTAGANGGCATGGTGCATAAACTCTATGAAAATCCATTGAAAAAATGCTTCCCTTGATACATAAGTTCAAGAACTCAAGGCAAACTGCCTAACTTCTCATAACCTGTTTTTTTTTCCATTCTCTCACCCTCTTTCTCTCTCTCTCTCTCCCTATATCTCTCTTTGTCTCTCTCTCTTTCTTTTCAGCTTTATGGGCTGAACATAGGAACACATGGATCCTAATTCTATAGAAAATATAGTAGTTATAAGGGCATCATNTATAGAATTTGAAAAGGAGAAAAATTCTTACTGTGAAGGGCATAGTAAGAAATTTAATCATCATCTCTAAAGGCAGAAGTTTAAATGGTAGGTGTACATCAGGTGGCCAATTAAGTATAGTGCAAGAAAATTAGAATATGTATTCATTCATTCATCCAACCAATAACTGTCAACACTGGCCTGGTAATGCAAAACTGAAATTGAAGAGGTTGAGACAGGCAAAATGTGAGTTTAAGGCCATCTAGGGCTACATAATGGGCTATATATTGTAGAAGTTTTGATGTTTTCTCTCTCTCATAAAAAGAGAAAATAGAAAGAAAAAGTAAAAAAAAAGAAAGAGAGAAAAATCCTTCGGGAACAGAGGTGTAGTTCAGTATTAGATTGTTTCCTTCACAAAAATTCTAAGTTCCATCCACAGGACCATTAATAAAACAATCACCTCCACCATCAAAATCAAATCAAAACAAAACCCACTACTGAGTGCCCCAAAAGCAGGGGATGAAAGAGTTTTAAGGAATCATGGTAATTAGATGGAAAATGACAAATAGGTGCCAAGTACAAAGAAGTGGCAATGGCACTGAACTTTATTAGGAAATTACTGGCTGCTTCAAGACAGGCATTATAGACAACTGAAGATATAAAAACTCATCTGAAACAATAAATGTTAAATTAGAAGTTAAGAAAGTGGTCAGTCCTAGAAACATATACATGTAGGCAAGACTAAAGGGACTCAGCAGGTTGTATTTATATGTTTATTCATCTATATGTATATGTAACAACAGTGGTTAAAGAGGGGACTGTGATTTGGGATTGGGAGTGGACATGGGAGAGGTAGGAGGAAGGAGAAGAAGGGAGGGTGGTTCAATTATATTTTAATTAAATTTTAAAAGGCATAAGGAAGAAAGTGAAGGGAAAAGGCTAAAACATTTTTTTCTATAAGTACATGAAAAACCTACAGAACTTTGATTTCACTGGTTTAGAAACAGTTCTCATGGCTACAAGGAAATGAAATGGTTACTTGTGCGAGTCAGCAAGGTAATTCAGTATTTGAGTTCCAGATTATCTGTCTTGTTTGTAAGAATGTATATTCTTGCTTTCCTACAATTTCTGGAAGCCAGTATTTATAAGTTCATAGGTTATCTTCCTGTTCAGAGGAGAGAGGTACTTAAAGTTCTAAGTAACAATAATAAGCAAAGAAAAAGAAGCCATCAACTTGAGAGTGTGGGGACATAGGAAGAGTACAAAGGACAGTAGCTGAGAGAACACATAAGAAGAAAATTCTATTTCCATTAAAGACACACACACACACACACACACACACACACCACACACACCCTGTCCAGGATGTTCATAAGCCAAGGAGGTGCTTGAATAGTTCAGGAATAAGGCTCTTCTGGCAATGGTCTTGAGGTTACAAAGCTTCTAGGAAGATTTTAGCATGGGATCCCTGAGGAAAGCCAGGCATCTCTAATGATCCTTCCGGATAGTAACACTCATGTCTCAGCAGTAAAGAAAATCATTATGAGATTTATTAGGGTAACACTCGTTTGTACTTGCTCTAAAAGTCACCTTACACCTACATAAAGAGGATTATTTGTGTAATTATNTGCACATATGTCCCCATCAATGACTTTATATAATCATTTCNTGGCATTCAAATTCAGCACAGAAGCATCAAGACCTAAGTACGAATATTATTAGGATAATGGGTTTTCATTTCTAGAGGTCGTTGGGGAAGGGATTAATTTTCTTGCTGTATTGTACACACACAGTGCAGTGCACAGAGCTAGGCTGCAATGCTTCTACCTTGAAAATTGCATTTTGATATAATAAGGAGGACACTCTCACAAACAATTTTTGCAATTTTAGGTACATTAACTGCATTTCACTCTGTCTTGCTTTTCCAGCCAACTTTGATGCCTTTCATTTGGATATCATCAATTTCTATGAACTCTAGAAGGGAAATATTTCAAATGCTTTTAATTTCTCTTTTTTTCTTTTTTGAGAAATTATTTTCCATCCTGTCTTTGGTGATGATGAGAGAGTTCATCTGTTCTATACTNTAACATTTCTGTGGGGCACTTAAACTCAGCAGTATAGAGAATTAAATATGATAGAGATGATCCATGGCTTATTATTTTTGAGTTGCAATTTTTTATCAACAATGGATTTTTAAATCTGAGGTCTTTGCTAAAGTTTGGGTTGGCAGACTANTTTTTTAAAAACATATGTAGCCTGTAGAGCTTAGTTTATGTTTTTTTTTCTTTTAGTAGTTATTTAATTAGAACGTCCTATTGATCCTGTAGCTCTGAGAAATGTCTATTTGACATGTGAACAGCAGCATTTACTCCATGAAGCTGCAAGTTGGAGAGAGCTCCAGCTTAAAAAGGGTTACTTATTTCCAAAGAGTCAAGGTAGAGTCTTGTAACTTCTCCAAGCTGTGAAGTAACACTTTATAGTACTGAAGCAAAAGTAGATGAATACATATTTAATAAAAATCAGTTTAAGCAGCCGAGACAATACTGTCAAAAAAGATGTATCTATTGTATTTTTCTATTTGAATTTAATGTTATTTTATTTCAAGTTGAAAGCTTTGAATTTTGGTTCTACTCTTTATGTCTTAAATCTGAAGTAACTACTTTAGTAAATATTGAAAGTACAAAATGACAAAATTAGAAGAGCCCTTGAGATCTCCCATCCTGGTTCACTCAGTTGAAGATACTAGGACCTGGGAATGAGTTTTTTACAGGTGAAGTTAAAAGTGCTGACTGTTAGATTCTTTCTACACTGAGTATTGATGTAATTGTGAGTACTATTTAGATTGTGATTGGTTTTGAAATTTTCATTGCTGGCATACAAAGATAATTTTTTTTTAAAAAAGCAATACGTTCAGAATTTTTCTTAGTCATAACTACACATTTTCAATTAATATTTTAATGAATATTTCAAAGTTTTCATTTTTGAATTCAGAAGGTTAAATAATTCCATACTTGAAGCTATGAGTGCTTTAGAGTACTCAGGAAGTTTGTATCTGTAGAGAATATCTTTAGCCTTTGTTTCATCCTTCCCCTTTGAAGAACTAGTGAAGCTAGGGATCTTTGTAATCACATCTTCAGAATCATAGGAAAAAATAAATAAATAGAAAACCCTACAAAGTAGAGCACATTCAGTTACTTGGGAAGGCGGTTGTAGGAACTCCTCACCATTATCCACCTTCCCTTGGGGACCTCTGCATCCACTTCATTCACTTCTTTGGAATTCCAGTTTCCCATTCCTAATCTCCCTCTAACTTGGAGACTCTATATCCATCTCTTACTTGTGGATGCTTCTAAACTCAATCCTAGGTAGGGGTTCCTTAGGGGACATCAGAACCCAGAACAGTGATGTACTAACCATTTCACAGAATTTTTCTTGTCCTGTTTGTGGATTTATTTTTTCACACACACATACCCTCTGCCACACACACATACACTGTTCTTTCACTGACATATTTCCAATCCTCACACTCACATTTGCTATTCTCAACATATTTATCAATAGGGGCTTTTGTTTCACTTGCTGATTTGGTTAAAATGCTACAAGATTAACAAGAAAGCCTTCTTTTTAGTACAATTTCAACAGAAAATCTGAAAATTGAAGAAAATTTTGGATAGATGTGGTTGTCTTGTGTGCATATAAAATGCCCACCATATATTTCATTATTTCAATCATTTTATTTATAAGCAGTGTATGTGATCTCTACTATTTTAGGAATGACAAAATATAACTCAAGTGCACTTTATATGAAAGTTTGGAAAAATATTTGTATTCCAAAAATAACATTTAAAAGATTTAAAACTTTTTGGTATAAGAAAAATTCTTTTATCAGAAGAATTATTCAGAAAAATGAGCATATTAATAGGAAATTTCTAGATGCCTAATTAAATTTCTGATTTCCCTAACAAATGTATGTATTTTTTATGCAATATTTTAATGATTTTTTACTTATATACAAACA
>LZPO01118410.1:9188-20087 GCA_001675575.1 Neotoma lepida | reverse complement strand
GTCACTTTGTCGTCTGAATTCTTGACTAAGAGAGCATGTCTTTCCAAGCTACTGTTCTTCCTTGAACCATTCAGTTCTTTTCAGCAGGCAATGGGACAGAGTCTCTGATGATATAGAACTGGTTTCACAGAGGGCATGAGTTTCTTCAAGATGAAGNTTTGTTCCTCTCATGATAACTTGGTCACCTTCTTCGGAACCTACGTCATAGTTACATAGCACTTTAATCATTACCACATTAAGCTAGCTTTAGAAAATTTATTATATCTGACCCAATCTTAAGAAAATGTATTTACAATGGACAACTAANAGTCACTCAAGGCTCAAAAATAACAGCTTCATCTCTCAGTTTAGTGTTAACAGGTTGAGTTATAGGAGTTCCTAGTTTCATTTTTCAATACTACAAAATAAAATAAAAGTTTCAAACAGGAGATGGAAAGTAAACTAAATGGGAAATATTTATATGCACACATTTATACAAGTCATGCATTTTAGTATACATGACCANGGACATTTACTNTTATCAAAATAATATTAATATAGGATAAATATGTCAAATTCTACNATTTTATACTTATGTGAATATCATGATATTTCACTATGCCTCAGTTTTCCACCTGTAAAATAGTTATAACAATAGCAGTAACACATAGAACAAACAAGATATGATCAGATGTGGGCTGACAATAAGAATACTGTCTGGTACTGAAAATTGTATAAATTGTTAACCATACTATAAGTAATAATTCAGTTACTATATTCTCCAAAACCTTTATGCCAGCCTACAACAATGTACATTTCATTGGAGTTTAGTTTGCTTATCCTTGTTGTATTAAAGTAACTTCAGAAAAAACTCTTCATTGTGTCAGTTGACCTAAGGTAAATTTTATTTTGGCAATGATGTCAATTTTGGCTTCTAGCCTATGAAACTGGGTGAAATGTAAGTGTTTTGTACAAGTATGTGAGATTATATAGTTTGTTTTTCTTTGAACAGATTACCATGGGATATATATATATAGTAGGAATTATACAGTTAGTAAGGTGAAGTGTTAGAGAATTATTACATTGGTATTGTCTAGGTATGTCAAAGTTAGACAAAGAAAGTACCCAAAGTATCAACACTATGTGTTAAAGTAAATTAACAGAATTGGGGCTAATGTCCTTCAGAGTACTATGCATGTTTTATTACTACTGAGTTTCATACCCCATGAAATCATCTCTAAGACACATCACCTTGGTAGAAGATGCAAGGAGCACATGACTGTCAGAAAAGATGAAAGGGCAGGAAGAGAAACTATGTGATAAAGCAACAGCTAATTTTCAACAAGGAAAAACAGCTTCCACTCCATTATCTTTCTTTCTCTTCAAGGATCATGGTCTCCTCCTGTCTCCGGTGTCATCCTTACTCATTTGTTCCATCAGGACTCTATTAGGAATCCTCCTATGCCAGTTTTGATCTGAGAATAGTGACATTGGGATGTGTTCCTGGAATCAAGTCCCTCATAAGAGTACATGTGCAAATGATATCCATGACTTAGTACTGGCNAGGCCTTATGCTGGCCTCATAATGACATGTATTGTCCCAGGCACGACTAGATGAAACAGATGAAAGGACGAGGTTCTTTATCTTCAGCTCTTGTCATTTTTTTCTATTTCACCTGGAGAACATGTTACATATTACAAGAAAGGTATTGGACCTTTTTTTTAATCAAAGCACCAACAGTTTTTATTGAAGAAAGTAGGAGAAAATCAGAGCTGGAAAGATGCTCACCAGTTAAGATCACTGACTGCTCTTCTAGAAATCCCTGCTTCAGGCCACAGCATCTCCATGATGGTTTACACATAACTCCCATTCCATAAGCTCCTCTTCTGCCATTCATAGGCACTTCATATACGTGGTGCACTGTGTAGATGCAGTGAAGATACTTATAAACATAAAAAATAAACGTTTATAAAAATAGAAGAAAACTATAATTTTAATTTATAATGTGAACATTAATTTGTTAAAAACACATATATAATCAGAAGTTGAAAAGTGTGAGTTGAAGAAAGAGTATAAGGAGATGGACTGAAGAAAGCAATTATGTGTGATGCGNCTTACAGAAACAGAAAGGAACACTACCATGGAAGGTTGGCACAATGACACATATTTATTTTGGGAGGATAATACCTGGCCTGTAATCTCCCAGNAATGGGCTTATGGAGAGATGAAGGCTGTGGGAAGAAGGCAGCAGANTCACTGAAGAAATGTTACTAGAATCCCAGTTAGTGAAAATGGATAAGGCATAAAGAGGTTAAAAGGTAAGACCCCCTTTGTTTTAAGCACAGACTATTCATGCCTTTGGAATTAAAAGACAGCAGGCCAGGGATATATGCTGGGCAGTAAGTATTTCAGGAACAAAATAGGAACTTGCTGAGCCTTCTCTAAAAAACTGTAATTGCTCAGAATATATATTGAGAATAAGGATAAGGAAAAGATTTCATTTAATGATAGAAGCACTAGTGATCCATTTCCCACAGAAGAACGAGAAAGGTCAAAGTCCTTGGAAATATTACAGGATTGTCTGTCAACTTTCTGGGTCTCACTGGAGGAAAGTGACTGGAAACTTAACTTCAGGCTACCCAGGGCTACATAATGCAACTTTGTCTCATTAAAGAAAGAAAAGGAGAGAAGAAAGCAAGAAAAAGAGAAGCAGAGAGAGAGAGAGAGAGAGAAAGACAGAGAGACAGAGAGAAGGAGAGAGAGACACAGAGACAGAGACAGAGATGGGGGACTATTTACTTCCCATTAAACTTATTAATGAAGAAAATTTGATAACTGAAACTGTTCCTAGAGATGATGTTGCTTTAAACCAAGTTATTACAATAGCTANAATTATGACTAATGATAGTATCAAGATTATAATGGTTGATGTAATTCTTTGAGGTTGCTTGAAGATCTCAAAAGTGGAAGCTATAACATCAAAGTATCTGAGAAAACATGGCAGTAAAAGAATAATTAAGGTAGATTCTAATATTACCACATTTTTAATGGTGGTCATCATATTGGAGAGAATATTATCAGAAGGTATATATTTTTCAGACAATGAAGGTAGATGGTCCACTATTCAAGAGATATGAAATATCAGGTAAAATTGGTTGTCAAGTCTAATTACCTAGCTAACTGATTATTACTTGTATGTGTAGAGGAGTAAACAAACAATTTAGGAGAGTAAATTATTGCTCCCTGTGGTTTACTTAGTCTTCTTTCTTGGAAAGATTAAGAGCTAGGATTTGTACTGAACTCATTGAGCTAGGCTCTCCCACATAAGTCATTAACAAGGAAGTACTATAAAGACTTGACTACAGACAATCTGGTAGAGCTTTGTCATTTGAGCAATCTCTTTTCAGATAACACTAGATTATTTCAATTTAACAAAAACAAATTAAAGCAAAACAAAACAAACAACAACAACAAAAGAAACAGGACAAGATGAATTTGGGCTGGAAACTATTTCAATATGTAATAATGTCCTCATCATCTCATTCAACAGATAGTATTTAAGTATCATTCTGGATGTAGTAAAACTAATGCATTTATTTATGTCCTCTTAGTACTCATACATTAGTAGAGAAACCAACAAAATAGACAACACTAATTTTAAATGATAGCTAAAAAGTACAATCACAGGCCCGGGAGAGAAATGACTTTGCACCTTGGATTGAGGATAAAATGAATTACAGAGCTNTTTTGAGAAAATAATATATCTTTTAAATGTCTCGTAAGATTACAAAATCCTCCCCATGAAAATAACAGGCAAAATAAGAAGCATCCTTTCACCTTAGCAAGATGACAGTTTTGCTCAGTGCTTATTCCAGAAACATGTTCTGAAAGTATCACTGCACTGGCAATACTGAATTGCATTCCTTCAAATTGTGAGGGAAGCCTATTCCACTGGAGAGAAACTGCTTCAGAAATCAGCATATTACTCACTTAACCAACATGCATGATTTATAAGTGTGTAAATCTCCATCTTAATTGCATTTTATTGTAACTAAACTAAAATATTAACTAAATTAAAATATGCTTATTGTATTTTCAAAATTANATGGTTACATCATGGTGTTTAACAACTATGAACTTAAAACGTAGCCTATGATGGAATCAAGACAGAAACTGATTTCATTTTCATAGAAAGTGAATACACATTTTTTGAATAAGTAACTAAATCATTTCTGGAATCCATCATACCTTCAGAATATCTTCACTTTGAATGAACAATTAAATTTCAAATTAGGAAATCAGAATTAGAATGTTTTCTGTCTTTTATACATAAGGTAAAATTATTAACAATTTAGGTGACTGTTTTATCAGTTGAAACATACTTTAGTGATCTTTAATCAATGTCCATTTGTCACAATTTCTCTAAGTTTTATGTATTTTTCTTGTGTTACATTGCCTATTTATCTAGGCATCAAAGATCTCCCNAATTAGTATGTTACAGCTAGATTGTCTTGACCTCATTTTTGCATTAAGGTGTCTTTATGTCCAAATAGTATAAAGTAGATTATATAGAAGATCATTGGACTTAAAGAATGCTTGATAATAACTAGAAAAGAATCACCAGCTCTGGTAATATATTAACACACTGTTCACACAAGCTGTAACTTATGTATGGGGAAATTCAACAAAAATAATGGTTTATATTTATGTGAAAATTAATCTACTGATAGTTGAGCAAAGTAGCATGACTGTCAGCTGAATTATAGATTTCTTCAAACGTCTCAATAGCTGAGTAAGCATTTCAAAACCATTGTATTCAGTGTGTCTAAGAATAGTATTCTGTCTCAACAAGACATAATGCGTAGCAAAGTATATGAAGAGCATGTTCTAATCCTAAATTATATTTGCTACTTGTGTCCCTTAATTTCTTGAGTAACCATTGTTGAAACAATCACATTACCATATTTTTCCAACGAAGTTATAAAAGCTTCCAAATGAAAATAAATGTTTCTGTGGCTACTACAACACGAGTAAAGGCTAATGCAAATATTAGCATTCCTAGTCCTTCATCATCTCACAATATCCAACTGCATGCCTACCCCAAACAAGAAAACAACACAGAAAGGAAGATGTGAGGAAACATTAAATAGAATCTGCTTTGTATATTTTTTCTGAGCAAACTGACTCAAGTGATGACCCAAATTGCTTTCTTTATTTGTGTGTATGCTCACATGCCATTATCCATGGCAACAAATGGAGATTGTTTCATCTAGTCTTGAATTGAAAATATTTTGACTGCCTCGATAATGGTGTGTGTCAAATGAAGCATTATGAGGCTTTCAAGTCCAAGTTATAAATGGCTGCCAGTTTTAATCTTATTACTCTTAGAAATCAGCTTTGTTCCTTGAGATACCACAGCCACCTACAGAGGTCAAGCCTTTCAAAACAGGGTGCTTCCTTTGATAGCCACTTCTATGTCTCCATCTAAACTAACTGTACCAACAAGTGTATGAATGACTCTTTTGGGATGTTGCATATAAGCCAACCTCTTGGCTTATTCAAACAAAAGGAATCATGAGAAATAAAGATTTGCTTTCTNTACTAAATTCTATGAGCTTGTATAGACAGTGATAAGCAACTGAAAAAATTTTTGAGGTCTATATTATACACATGATTTCATCCATTTTAATTTTTCCTGTTAAAATTTTTATGGTTTTTCTTTTATATTTCTGCTGCCTGCCTGAAGACATGTATAGAGATAAGTGATAAGTGATATAGGGTGGCTATGTTAAAGATGTTTTTCAAAGAACTTGACAATACAGAGATGCTACATGATGAAAATAAAACTCTCAATGTCTTAAAATGTTGCAGAAATATAAATATGAACTCTGAATGTTTCTTGTAAATATTCATTAATAAAAGGGGATATATATGAAAAAGATAGAAATGTATGGGCATTTAAATTTTTTCATGCTATAAAATTAAGCCAAATGGTTCAAATTGGTAAATGTAAGATTTAATGAGAAGAAATAATGGGATAGACATGAGACAGATCTTGAAGGCAGAGCAATCTCCACCAGGAAGCTTGATANTTTTTCTACAGACACTANATGTTTTAGTGTTTCAAGCAGGAATTGATGTAATTTTATCTCAGNAAAAATATAAAAGTAAAAACTATATTGATATGTACAATACTCTACCTGCACTCATAACAAACTATCACAGAGTTAGATGAGACCAGTGACATAAATGACAGAAAAATATATCAAAATGTATTTAAAAACATACAGAGCAAAAGAGCAGAGCTTAGGTATTCTACCTGCAAACATCTCCCCATGTACATAAAATAATAGTGGCAGTATGAGGCATTAGATATTTGAATCACAGNAGTGCTTATTCCAGAAACATGTTCTGAAAGTATCACTGCACTGGCAATACTGAATTGCATTCCTTCAAATTGTGAGGGAAGCCTATTCCACTGGAGAGAAACTGCTTCAGAAATCAGCATATTACTCACTTAACCAACATGCATGATTATAAGTGTGTAAATCTCCATCTTAATTGCATTTTATTGTAACTAAACTAAAATATTAACTAAATTAAAATATGCTTATTGTATTTTCAAAATTACATGGTTACATCATGGTGTTTAACAACTATGAACTTAAAACGTAGCCTATGATGGAATCAAGACAGAAACTGATTTCATTTTCATAGAAAGTGAATACACATTTTTTGAATAAGTAACTAAATCATTTCTGGAATCCATCATACCTTCAGAATATCTTCACTTTGAATGAACAATTAAATTTCAAATTAGGAAATCAGAATTAGAATGTTTTCTGTCTTTTATACATAAGGTAAAATTATTAACAATTTAGGTGACTGTTTTATCAGTTGAAACATACTTTAGTGATCTTTAATCAATGTCCATTTGTCACAATTTCTCTAAGTTTTATGTATTTTTCTTGTGTTACATTGCCTATTTATCTAGGCATCAAAGATCTCCCTAATTAGTATGTTACAGCTAGATTGTCTTGACCTCATTTTTGCATTAAGGTGTCTTTATGTCCAAATAGTATAAAGTAGATTATATAGAAGATCATTGGACTTAAAGAATGCTTGATAATAACTAGAAAAGAATCACCAGCTCTGGTAATATATTAACACACTGTTCACACAAGCTGTAACTTATGTATGGGGAAATTCAACAAAAATAATGGTTTATATTTATGTGAAAATTAATCTACTGATAGTTGAGCAAAGTAGCATGACTGTCAGCTGAATTATAGATTTCTTCAAACGTCTCAATAGCTGAGTAAGCATTTCAAAACCATTGTATTCAGTGTGTCTAAGAATAGTATTCTGTCTCAACAAGACATAATGCGTAGCAAAGTATATGAAGAGCATGTTCTAATCCTAAATTATATTTGCTACTTGTGTCCCTTAATTTCTTGAGTAACCATTGTTGAAACAATCACATTACCATATTTTTCCAACGAAGTTATAAAAGCTTCCAAATGAAAATAAATGTTTCTGTGGCTACTACAACACGAGTAAAGGCTAATGCAAATATTAGCATTCCTAGTCCTTCATCATCTCACAATATCCAACTGCATGCCTACCCCAAACAAGAAAACAACACAGAAAGGAAGATGTGAGGAAACATTAAATAGAATCTGCTTTGTATATTTTTTCTGAGCAAACTGACTCAAGTGATGACCCAAATTGCTTTCTTTATTTGTGTGTATGCTCACATGCCATTATCCATGGCAACAAATGGAGATTGTTTCATCTAGTCTTGAATTGAAAATATTTTGACTGCCTCGATAATGGTGTGTGTCAAATGAAGCATTATGAGGCTTTCAAGTCCAAGTTATAAATGGCTGCCAGTTTTAATCTTATTACTCTTAGAAATCAGCTTTGTTCCTTGAGATACCACAGCCACCTACAGAGGTCAAGCCTTTCAAAACAGGGTGCTTCCTTTGATAGCCACTTCTATGTCTCCATCTAAACTAACTGTACCAACAAGTGTATGAATGACTCTTTTGGGATGTTGCATATAAGCCAACCTCTTGGCTTATTCAAACAAAAGGAATCATGAGAAATAAAGATTTGCTTTCTNTACTAAATTCTATGAGCTTGTATAGACAGTGATAAGCAACTGAAAAAATTTTTGAGGTCTATATTATACACATGATTTCATCCATTTTAATTTTTCCTGTTAAAATTTTTATGGTTTTTCTTTTATATTTCTGCTGCCTGCCTGAAGACATGTATAGAGATAAGTGATAAGTGATATAGGGTGGCTATGTTAAAGATGTTTTTCAAAGAACTTGACAATACAGAGATGCTACATGATGAAAATAAAACTCTCAATGTCTTAAAATGTTGCAGAAATATAAATATGAACTCTGAATGTTTCTTGTAAATATTCATTAATAAAAGGGGATATATATGAAAAAGATAGAAATGTATGGGCATTTAAATTTTTTCATGCTATAAAATTAAGCCAAATGGTTCAAATTGGTAAATGTAAGATTTAATGAGAAGAAATAATGGGATAGACATGAGACAGATCTTGAAGGCAGAGCAATCTCCACCAGGAAGCTTGATANTTTTTCTACAGACACTANATGTTTTAGTGTTTCAAGCAGGAATTGATGTAATTTTATCTCAGNAAAAATATAAAAGTAAAAACTATATTGATATGTACAATACTCTACCTGCACTCATAACAAACTATCACAGAGTTAGATGAGACCAGTGACATAAATGACAGAAAAATATATCAAAATGTATTTAAAAACATACAGAGCAAAAGAGCAGAGCTTAGGTATTCTACCTGCAAACATCTCCCCATGTACATAAAATAATAGTGGCAGTATGAGGCATTAGATATTTGAATCACAGATTTAGATATCCAACAGTGCATACAATGCCACAATATTAAGACACATTGCAAATGTCTATAATCTCTGTCAATTCAGGAAGATAAGCTTTTAGGTGGTGGTTTGACTCATAAATTTAATTTTAATAACTTTGCAAATATTGAATTCATGCTAACTTTGTCTTATCAGAATTAAATTTAATTATATATTAATTAAATTAGATATAGCATAGGAGTATTACAAAATTTTCAAATGTTTGAAAATTAAATATAATTAAAATAGCAATGAGTAAAAGAAAAAGAAAATACAAGATAATTTAGAAAACACTACAGTGAGTGAGGAAAATCAGGCTCAGAAACATAAATAAAACATGTTCTTTTACTTGTCGTTTCAACTGAATTAATAGATGTTAGTATTTACAGATAAGCCATAGTAAACAAGAAATTAAAAAACAAAACCAACAAACATAAAACAACTTACAAATATGAAGGTCAGTAGAAGAGATTCTAGAGAAGGGACTAGTAAGACACATATGCTATGAAGCAAAACTGAGAGCAACAGGGTGGTGTGAATTTAACTCTGAAGGAGGAGGATGGGCAATAAGTGGGTGAAGGATGGAAGAAAGATAAGTACTACTTGTGATATTGAAAAAGGAATAAACACATATATCATAAATATATAATATATAAGTATATGTATATACTTACACAAACCTTTTTTTTCTTTTTTTAGTGAAGATACATCACTTGGGATGGTGTTTGCCTCAAGAGCCATGGATTATATAACAAAAACTCCACTGTCAGGCATAGGAAACCTCCTTTTGAGTTGTTGGTCAAGGGAGTCAAAGAGACTCCAAGTTAACACAGATTATTGCCTTACCTTGATTGCTTTCCAGAACTTAAAAGGAAGATCCTGTTGCAAAAGGTACCACAGACTGTGGACACGGGACTTCTGGAAATTGAGGTGTAACAATTGACCCGAAAGCTTACTCTCTGAGGACTATCTTATAGTATTCAAAGGGGCAATGCAAACTGCCATGAGAGGAAAGCAATACTTCTACCCAGCTGTAAAATCTATGATCCACAATGACCGGCACAGCAGGATGTCCCCAGGGATACAATAATAATTCCAATATCTTGGGAGTGTGGAAAACACCCAAGACAGAGAACATGTGAGAGCAACTGATTGGAAATCCTCTAGGCAGATGAGACTGAGAGGGTGACCCACCCGGGAAAGACATAAACAAGCAAAAATGTTCATGAAGAAAAGTGTTCTCCTAGGTACTGTGGCCCTGTCTCTTTTCAGTACTTACTCCTAACTCTGGATGATTTGCTTCTGTTCTGATAATCCTGCTTGCTGCCACTTTCTTATTAAATTCTCCACAAGGAGTACAAGCACCAATAAAATTCCAATAACTTGGGGACATTACTAAATCCAAGAAAATATAGATGTGTTTTGTCTGGTAGGATTTCCATGAAAGTTATCACATAATTTTGCTAGCAAATAGGAAAAAAATAAAGTAAAAAGCACTCATACTATGTACAGAATCTATCTTTCTTCATATAATTTGCAGTAGTAACTTGCCCTGTGAACAACGGCTCCTTTTTTGAGCAGAAGGGCCGATGTTCTCATTTTATCTCTGCACTGAAAAGGTGGGTTAGTCCTGAAAGAACAAACACAGCTCAGAACATTTAGGACAGAGGCACTGAGACTGCATCCTTTGCACTTCAATAGATAGCTCTAGAAGAATTAGCATCAATTTAAATGATGTCTATGGTACCCTCTTCTCAGAAAGCAGCTGCTCCAATTTCTCGTTTTTGAACTACTTACATGAAAGAGACAACTGCTTTCTCAAGAGATGCCCTGATTGCAGAAGCAAGATCCCACAGCACAGAATTTAGGAGAGAAGAAAGAGAACTTTGGAAGGAGACTTCTCTATTCTCACAAATACAAGCATATAGACATAGGCACTGTTTTAAAATGCAAATATACATGTTACCCTTAATACAGAGAATGAAATGCTGATTT
>LZPO01118409.1:4206-20162 GCA_001675575.1 Neotoma lepida | reverse complement strand
TACCCTGCAGGTAATTGCTGCATCTTCTAACTTACAACCAAAGAACAGCCTCCAGCAATGAGGGATGCTTGGCTTTAAGACTGTAAAATCTCCCCAGGGTTAGGAAAGTAGGGCAAGGGAGGAAAAAAATGTTTTATAACAGAGAGAGAACAGGAAGAGCAGCTGATCAGACAGAGGCAGATACTGAGGAGGAGAGAGATGAAGAAATTACTTTTTCCTCCAGATCATGCAGTTCTTTCTGAGCAATCTGTGTACTTGAACACAATTTCCCTGTAACTCTATTCACCTGACTTCTAAATCCGTGCCCTTAAATCTGGCTGCTGAGAAACAAACTGTGTGGCAAAGTGACCCGCGTGATATTTTCTCTCCAAACCAAAAGCCCATATGTAATATTTCCCATTAAACTTTATTTCAGGCCACAGAGGCAATCCAAATAGAGGACGGGAAGATCTGCTAAAGCAAATGCCACACAACCTAGACCTTTATGCCTAGAGTCAGTGAAAGGGAAGAGCTGTAAAGAAGGAAGCGGGACATGATTTTTCTCTAAACTGCATTTTCTGCACATGCCTTTGCTCTCCATTTTGTAATGAGTAAGGGCTTAGCTACTTGGCAAGATAAGTAACTTCCGTGAAAAACTGGAGTCCCCTCGACATCTGTAAATGCATGGTTCGAGTATAGCCATGGTATTCTAGTTTCCCACATAATCTGAGGTTGGCTGCATAAGTCTCTCTCCTGCCATCTCAAATCCCTTCATCAAACCAATCAGACATGTCTAGCATTGTTAGGGAAGCCCAGCGTGAATTAATAATTCTATTGAGACAGTGCATAGAGAGACTACACATATAGGGCACATCTGAGGAGTGAAGCTGCCCTCCATCTGGAAGCATGAAAACGTAAAGGAAAACCACAAAACCCCAGTCCTGCATACAGTAATTCTTAAATGCAATTCATCCTTCAGCAGGAAAGCAAGTTAAGGGCTGTGATTCAAAGTAGACGAAACAGGCCGGAACAGGTTCAAATACTGCATATTTCACAACAGAGCTTAATTACCACAGGACTAGGAGGCTGTTAATTGCATTATAATAGTTCAGCATGAAATTAGGTCTGATGTGAATGTCCTTATAGTGGAGTTGTTTATGTTATTATAATTATNCAGTGGTACATAGATTTACGGCATAGATGTATTTTTCTAATAGCTTTTGGATTGATTTCTTCTCTTTTCTTGCTTGTATTTACACTCAGTTTCTAAGTATGGCAAACCAACCAGAAGGAGCCAGGGTCAGGAAATTAGGTCACCCTGGATGATACAGTGGGTCTCCTGTGGATTTGATGTTAGAGCTCCAAATGAGTTGTGCCTGGTGATGGTGATTTTATTCACCATTTGTTTAGGATTAGACTATTTGATTAAAAAAAAAAAACAGGTCTCAGTAAAAGGTTTACCTTTCACAGAAATGCTTGCTTTGTTTTGTCTTAAAAAACAATGTGTTCCTCTGTTTACTGCTGCTGTAACAGAATACTGGAGACCGGGTAACTTANAGTGAATAGATATTCATTAGGATCACAGTTTTAGCAGCTGGGAAGACAGAAAAAGGGAGAGCGTTTGTGGCACAGCAGCCAATAGCAGAAAGCACAAGAATAACTAACAGAAGGCAAACAAGTGAAGGACTGAGTTTTATAATAAATGCACTCCTACAATAACTAGCTCATTCCTTAAGCAAGGCCACTTACCAATGTGANAGGGTGGAGCCTTGTNTGACGCATTCACTAAGTATTAGGCAATGGTGATTAAGTTGCCAGCACATGGATTTATTTTTTTGGGGGGGAGGGTATTCAAATCACAATATTCTTTTTAGAATTAAAAGAATACAAATGTATAATCAAGGCTGTATATGTCATTCACAACAGCAATTTTCTAATACAGACAAAAATCTCAAAAATTCAGATTGTGTCTTATATAAAATGTCAACCGCAGTTCATAGAAAGCAAAAGATGTGACAGCCGAGTAGGTTTTTCACAAGGTAGTGTTGGATGTCCTTTCTTGACTCATCCAAAATTTTCCACTTTGGAATTCGAAATCAGAGCTGACTCATATGAGAACATAACCCATGTGCTAACTTAAACATTTCAAACATGGAATACACACAGCACCTTGGAAGAACATTCATATTTCATGGTTTCACTTTTTATCTTGCTATTTTGACTTCCGTGCAGTCTATGTTTATCAGGATTTTGCAACCTTTTTCAATGTATTTTGTGCATTTCTTTAGAAAGAAAGACCAAAAAGTTAACAGAAGTTTACCCAGAAATAAGTTAGGGGAGCTAAAATGGTTATACTTGGAGGTTTCCTTCTTTAACATAGTCNTTGGAATAGAAAAGAAGCACTGATGTAAACTGGAACTAACACAGAGAAAAGCTATAAACTGTGGAGTGGCCAGCAAGCTGTATTTTTATACAAAATTACCTCTGCTCAACTGAGACCGGGATTAATTATGTCATTGGAAGAAAGTTGACACATCTCCGTGTGCTTCTGTGAACACACNGTACCTTACNATTTGCTATTGAACATCTCCAATTTTCGTAACCACCAATTTCACATCTTGTATCTGTTCAGTGGAAACCATTTCACACACTGCTGTACAAAGAAGTCACTGAGAATTTCACTTCTGGTTACAGCATTATTCAAAACTCTGATAAACAGAAATAAATAGAGGAATAAAAGTCGGGGGGGGGCTATTTTCTGAAGGATACAAATCCCAGGTCTTGGCAGTATTCCCATGGCTTTGCCTCTGGATACGTATGCAAATGTTCATAATGGTAGCAATGTGGTCATATTTAAACATCCTACGGATTAATCTCTAAGCCAATGTCAGCTTTGAACACCCCCTCCCTTCTGCCAGTTTTCTGTCCACACCAGCTACCAATTGAACAGTGCTTAAAAGGGAGATAGCACTGGTCCTGGAATCCGAGGGTAGGAGAGGAGTGGGAATCCATGGATGTGGGCTATAAGAGAGACAGAAAAATAAAAGAAGGTAAGGNAAAAAAACCCATACATTTGCTCCAGTCACCCACTAGGATTGTAGATAAATCCTACAGATGGTAAATGCATTGTTTAAATGCAAATTAGTCCTAAAGATGTGGCTGGTCCTGGTTCCCACACCTACACTCTACTCTCTAGAATTACAAGAAGGAAAACTTCAAAGTCAGACTGCCAAAGCCATATATTGTTTTTGAAAATGAGACAAAATACCCACACCTTCAAGTTCAGAATCTGCTTTTCTTACCTTGAATGCTAGAAGTGAAAGAAAAGGAAAGTTGAAAGTTGAATATACTAAATCTAATCTTTTGCTTTTGGGGTGACAGAACTAAGGGACAATAATTAAATTAGTTTATTTAGACATCCANTTGTGGAAATCCAGTAATTTGAAGGAAACAAACTTGACCAACTTATTAATTTTTCTTTTTGATGTTAAACTGAAATATGGTTCCATGGACCTGGTTGAAGTTGGTTCAAACCCATAACTATGTTCCTACATCATTGGTAGAAANAGCTAATGCTATCAACTGATATGAAGAACACTGGCCCTTTAAGCTTTAAAATATAGTTCAAGCAGATATGATAATGCAAATCTATGATCTGAGGTGCTTGGAAGCTGAGGCAAGAAGATCCCCTGAGTTCAGGAGTTGGAAGCCAGCCTAAACAGCATGAGACCTTGATTTAAAAAGAGAAATGGGAAGACTTAAAGTCTTAAAGACTTACAGACTTAAAGACTTCCCTACTGCTTTGATGTGTATAACATTGTTATAGGAAATATAACAGTATATATATGACATTGTTACAGGAAATCCTTTCTATCTGGGAAACTTTCATCTCAAAAGGTGGCCTTTGTCAATGCTCACAACTAATATTGAATTCTTAGTACATTCTTTGAATTGATTTCTCTGTAATGGTAGAACACTGTCAAAATAACACAAGCAAAGAGATTTTGGGTCTATGCATGTGTATTTTATTCTACTTTCAAGATAAAGTATACTCCAATTTGCTTCAGAACCATCTAGAATGAGCAAAACCATGTGAATGAAGATTAGAATGTTTATACTGTGCCTTATCTTATTGTAAATCCAAGTCAAGTGGTATAAATTGGGTGCATATCTAGGGAGAAGTAGTAACCACAGTACACTCCTATCACCCACTGAGCATGCTCCAACACGAACTTCGTAATAGGTGTTGGTGAATATTCCCAGATGTGTGTGGCTTATGCCCCTCCATCAGGATTGTTACAAATGTTACCTAGTAGTGAGATCCCCCACCCGAAGGCAGAGGCTCCAGCCCATCAGTCATATGCTCTGCCTCATGTCTGGAATCACACCTACCTAGCCGTATCAGCACCAAACACCCTAAGCACTTTTTGTTTCCTTGTTTTTTCTGTCCTTCCATACGCAAATGCAAGCTTCACAAGGCAAAGCNATGGTGCCTGGCTAGTGAGAGGCATTGAGTAAGCATTTCTTAAAGGAGTAAATAAATGAATTTAGCAATTTAAAAGGATTGATTCAACATTGAAGGACACCTGGGGTTTTGCTTTGTATTATTTGGCTTTTATCATACCTATCTTTGATGCTTCTGAAATCTGTTTCACTTTTTGCCAACTACAAATTGATTTTTTTCAAATATATATTATATATGTTTGAATTGAATATATATATATATATACATTATATATACATATAAAATCAGTGTTTCCCATTTCCCCAACAGTGTCAGTGAAGTGAACTCTCTACCAACATCCTACAGTCAAGCCTGAACTCCCTGTTTCCTAACTCAGGGAGTTCCTCTCAGCTACTCTTTCATCGCCTCACCCCGCCTACACCACCCACAAGTCAGAGACTGCCATGTCCTCACTCTCCTGGGATAACAGCCCTTCACACGCACATAAAACGTCTGAAGCCAAGGTGCATTCTGAGACAATCGACTATGTCATTAAACAGACCTACAAACAAAAAACAAATCCTGATCTTAAATATTTAATTATTTTATACCTTATGTGTATGAGTGGCTTGCCTATATGAATGTATGTGCACCATGTACAAACCTGTTATCCACAGAGGCCAGAAAAGGAGGTTGGATCATCTTGAACTGGAGTTACAGATAATGGCAACAGTGAAGCTAAAATGTGACTGCTAGACTCTCTGACNCCTGAGACTCAGGCTTCTAAATGTTCTTTAATCTCCTTTTAAAATATATTTTAAAACTAAACTGTGGGATTGGAAAATGCTCCTGAAGTCCTCATATAAACAGGACAAAGGGACTTTATTTATTTATTTTTAAGTCATACATCTTTCCCTTGTGTTGACAAGGTTGGGCCATGGAGAGGAAGTATTTGGGGCAACATGTCTATAAAGAATGAACTTTTGACTGCGTGCTGCTAGGAAGAATAATGTCCTGGGAAACAGAATGTCTCTATTATATATAGCAATATTATAATAAATATGTTATAACCTGTCTCTGTCACTAGCAAATTCTGGGTCTCTGTTCGATCGTCACTAAAATGATGAACTTGAGTTGAATAGCTTCTATGACATCTTCCTGGTCTAAAAGATATGGTATTGTGNTTTTAAATATAAATATGCATGCTATATACATATATATCACACACATGATATGTATATATATATACATACATATATACATCAACAAGATGATACAAATTGAGCTCCTTAAAATATTTTGTGGCTCAGCCTATTAACACCTGCCACTAATAGGTAGTCTGTCTGCAACCACCTGTCAGAANTAAAGAGGATTCAGGGTTTTTCTCAAGAGCAATGCTTTGACTATCAAGACATTTCAGAAAAATGAAAAAATACTCTACAGAGCATAATCTTTGGGGTCTTTTATTGTTTTAATATTCTTTTTCCTTATTTGTAATTTAAAATTTTCATTTTTGAAGGAAATTTATTCATCTTTATTGAAACATAATTGACACATTAAAATTGTGTGTGTGTGCATGATGATGCACAACATATAATGTGCATATATTCAGTGTGAAATGGTTACAAGTCAGCTGGATCATATAATATTTAGGTGCTTAATTCCATTTGAGCTGTTTGTTTGTTTGTTTTTGAATACACTATCAGACCAAAGTCTAATTTCATTCTTTTAAATGTGAGTTTCCAATTTCCAATACTAGTTACTGAGGAGAGTCATCTCTCTATGATATGTGTTCTTGATGTTTTGTTGAAGACCGCAAATGTGCGCACTTATTTCTAAGACTTCTATTTGTTCCGTTGCTCAGTGTCATATGTTTATATGCCAGTACTGATCACTACTACTTTGCTGTATAGTCTGAAATTAGGCAATATGATGCTTACAACTTTGTTGTTTTGCTTTGATGTTGGGCTGATAGGAGGTATTTGAGGATTCACATAAATTTCATCTTTTCCTTTTATGTGTAAACTTCCATTGAAATTTTGGTAGAAATTACATTGAATCTGTAGATTACCTTGGGTAGTTTGTATATTTTAGCTACCTTTCAAACTATTATTATTATTATTTTCTTCTATTTCTTTCACCATTATTTAGTAGTTTTATTCAGCATATCTTTCACTTCCTTGGTTAAATTTATTCCCAAGTATTTTCTATAGATGTTATGGCAAATGAGTTTGCTTTTGTGATTTCTTTCCAGGATAGTTCATAAATAAAACTACTATCGGTTTTTGCATGTTCATATTTTATTCCACCATGTTCCTGAACAATTTACTAGTTGTAATAATTTTGGGTAGTCTTTAGAATTTTCTATATGTAATTCTGTTTCATGTATAGTGATAATTTTCCCTCTTTTGTAGTTTCACTACCTAAAAAGCAAGAAGAAAGTACAATGCATGCAAAAAAATTATTAAAAACTAAAACAGGAAAACATGGCATCAATAAAAAAATAAATTTATAAAAATCAGTAGACAATGCATTCAGTAAAGTCAGAGAACAGAGTTATCCAGGGGCTGGTGAGAGGTCTCACAGGCTAAAATCACATGAAGTACTAGCCTGGTGACCTAAGTTCTGCCTTGAAACTCTTTCCAAGTGGAAGAACAGTACCAACTCTATGGCATTGTTCTCTGACCTCCACATATACAGAATGACAACCCCCATTCATCACCACACACACATAAACACACACACACACACACACACACACACACAAATTAAGTAATAATAAATAAATAAATAGAATTTTTAAACAATAAATTTCATAGGGTGCTGAAATGAAATTCTATTTTAAAAGATTTTACTATACTTATTATAAGTTTAAAGAAGTGGATCCAAATGACTGATATATGGCCTTAATGTGAAGAATGATAAATAACATTATCAGGAAATGAATGCTATAAAGAGATCCAGGCAGAAGACCTATAAATAAAAATTACAGTAACTGAAAAGTCAATTTCATTTGGGGTGATAAACAAATTGTAGATACGGGAAGAAACAAACAACAGATATGAATAAATAAAAATTAATTATTGAATCTGAAGAATAGAGAAAAATAAGGAAAACAATTGGAGAAATGGGTTAGATAAGGATCAGTGGGTAGAGGTGTCTGGTGCCAAGCTTGACACGAGTTTGATGGAGAGAATGGACTCTCAACTCCCATGGATGTGCTGTGTCCACATTTACATTTTGCCTCCCTTAAAAATATAAATGCAACATTTTAAAAAAGAAATGTCTAATCTGAAGAACAGAAGAAAAAAAAGCCAGCTAGAATAAAGACCCACCTAAACACCCCAACACACACACAAATGTAATTGCAGAAGCCAAGATTATAACCAAAGAATTTTGCTAGTCAGCGAAGACAAGAAGTATTTCAAGTAAGTGGTAATACATCTTGAACAAATCCCAAAGAACACAGGTAGAANAAAAAGTATAGACATCAGTTAGACTCAACTCAGGTAAACCACCGAGAACCCAAAACAAGACCGTAAAGCAACCAGAAAATAAAAAGCACATTATTTAGAGAAAAATGGACCTGAATCTTCATCAGAAATAAAGTTAAAACCAAGAAACAGAGGCTAGATGACAATGGAATAGATCAACCCAGAATATGAGCTGATTTGTGATAGTTACAGTATAATCATGGTTTGTTTGACTATTTGACAACAAAGTCCATCAACAGACACCTTACACCAACAGTCCTTCCATTAATAAAGCACTGATCACACAATAACATATTTTTCCAGTTCCCTATGCTTCCATATCTCTGAACACAATCTTCTTCAGCAAAGAGAGTTCCAGGTCTATATTTTTAAAAGACTTTTTATTTTTAATCATGTATATGTACGTGTTCTTGGGTTTGTGCATGTGAGTGCAGTGTCTGTGGAGGCCAGTAGAGGGTGTCAGATCCTCTGGAGTTGGAGTTACAAGTGTCTGTAAACTTCATGACAGGGATGTTGGGAACTGAACTTGGGTCCTCTGGAACCACAACAAGTGCTCTTAATCACTGAGCCATCTCTCTGGCTGCCTTAGGTAGATTTTTATCATTTCAAGAACAGGCATAAATGAAATATCTGACTCCAGGATTTTTAAGAATTTTCCTGTTTCAAATATGCACTAGAGTGTATTGCACTAGAGTAGAAACACATAAAACATCCCAGGCTGGTGACGTAACAGCACAGGAGACAGTACTTTCACTTCATGTTCTTGTAGGTCACCTACAGTAAGCCAAGGTTTTTTTCTCTTTTACCTTTGTTTTAATCTGAAAGAGTCAGATGCCAAAATAATAGTGACACCAATTGCCACTCTCCCTGTCTAAGGATCCAGAAAATTAAGACTCAAGGGACAGAACACTAACTACTAAACATTTCTCACTTGATGTCTAGAGTAAATAAAACTGTTTTTAAGTGTTTGCTAAGAGATTATTTACTACCATGAAACTCCCCTGGTATTGGGTTCTTCTCCTCTGGCAGATGTACACNTACTAGACAAAGAGAATATTTCTTCATATAAAGAAAATAGAACACCCAAGTCTGCAAACTGTTTATGTTGGGCGACTGAGGATGGTACAAAGAGCTATCTGGTTTCTCTTGATTAGTTGACATGAGCCTGGTTAGACAAGAACAGAGGGCACCAACCTCGCTCACACACACACACACACACACACACACACACACACACACACACACACACACATACACACAAGCTCCTGTATTGTTGAATAATTAAACACTGTAATCTGAACTTCAAACAACATCAAATGAAAGACTTTTCAGCAATAAACTGCCACCATCTTTGTCAAACTTATAGCTTCATTTTTTTTTAATCAGCAGCCCCCTGATTGCCTAGGCCCACACACAGACTACAGTTTATTGTCTAGTTCTGAGATTTTCTATCAATTCCATTTTGTTCTTGACTCTACTTTGTGGCAAAAATATCAACCAGAATTCTCAATTTATCTACTTCCTTGGCAAGAATGGAGACAGAGAGGAGATGAAACTTCTACCCCAGTGTTCACTGCCACAGATACAATTTTAAGACAGAACCAAAGGTTTGCAAATAAAATGGAAGCTATAAGATGCAGTAAATAGCCTTTGATTGATTGACAGGAAAATTAGAGCCTTGAAAGACATAATTTCATTATTAAATATTGATCTCAAAACAAATGAGTTAAAAAGAATGACGTTGTCATGTTTCTAGCTAAAAGGTATTGTCACTCATTGGACTTTGGTGAAATTAACTCAGCAGAGAGATAGCTACATATTTTTAAAATATGTAGATGCTGAACACTTCCAGTTCAGTTGGTTAATGTTCCTGATAACAATGTATTGGCCCAAGGCATCTTGATCTATGACAGGAGCTTACTTGGTGGAAGAAATGGGCAGTAGCGAAGATCAGGCTGGAAAGGGGCTGGAGAATTGCAAACTGGGGAAGACAAACAATTGGAGNGGGTCGATTCACGTCCTGGAGAGACTTCCACAAACAGCTGGTAAGTCTGTAGAGAGCTCAGGAGACGCGGCAACCTTCAGGTGTCCCAAAATGTCTGTCACTTTGACAGCTGTAATTCTACTTCTTTTATTCTTTGTCTTCCCGTACCTTTTAGTTCCACAGTCATCTAGTTTCAACTGACAACTACATGACTGTCTATATACAGGAAATAAAAGAAAATGCTGGAGTTGAGGTTACAAATTAGTATTATCATCGAGTTTCTCTAAGGTAATTAATCAGGCTGTTACAAGAATTCATATGGACTATGTGTCCCTACATGTGTTCCCCACATAAATCAAGATATCATTTCCCTCCCATCCCTTGGCGTTGATTAGGATGGGGGGGAATGGTCTGAGGAAAAGAGTGCTTAAAGGAGAAATACACATACAAAGTCCTAAGCATCTATATAAGAAACATAATTTAATGTAATTATTGTCATAAACAGTAACCAAGAAAGCAAGATATTAACTAAGAGTTCTTTTCATAGCTACCCATGAAAATAAAAAGAAAAAGGTGAATTAATCTAAAAGTATTTTAATTGGATGTCTTAAAAGGTTGAAATTCTAAATAGAACAAAATTATATACCTTCAGACATGATCTATGTAAGGAGCAAAATGTCCCAGGAGGACACTAATAATTACATGGTAAAGAGTGGTCATTGAGGGCCAGTAATGGCCAGCTGAACAATGGGTGTGTGTCTTGAAATGAAGGAAAGAAGCAAGGCAGGTCTGAGTGGTAGTTCGAAGTTTGGGGACTAGTTGATCATCCACAGGGACTTCTCAAAAGATTAAAAACCTGAAAGTTGCAGAAAGCACACAAGCCAGAGAATAAATGAACATTTAGAGCGAGAGGAGATGCAGAGAGCACTGGGAAGGCTGTCATAAAATGCACGTTGCATAATAGATGATGAATCAGTTCTATTATTTAACTTTCCCAAAGATGGAACAATATGGAGATATGCTAACCATCATAGTCAGCGTTAATTTACAGTGGGAGAAATAATTAGAATCTCACTTTTTCTGAAGAATGGAGTGAAAATGTAAACAGCGCTTCCCTCCAGGCAAGTACTTTATCAAGTTGACAGGTGCATTTGAATTACCATGGGTGGGGGATCTAATAGGTTATTTATGTGTCATTTTAATAGAAAGACCCAACCTCAAGATGGACAGCAGACTTTATCAGTACTGCTGTTTGCAACTAATCCTCCAATTTAGCACCCCATGAAAATACCTGCAACAAAATCTAGCCATTTTTCTTTTACACTCCATTATGGAAAAATCAATATGGGTGCTATTCATCGCAAATCTCCAGCTTCGCGGGTGCCTGAGCCACAGAATAAAAAAAAAAAAAAAAAAAAGAAAAGAAAAAAAAAAGAAACCCTGACAGTTCAGCCCTCTGTGTTGCAGAGCCCATCGCTCAGGGTTTTATTCCACCATGCCCAGCCACCCAAAATGGCCCAGCTGGCCTCGTATATATTCCAGGATCTAATATATATTGCCCAGTGACCCTAGATCTGATTTGAAGGTCAATTCATTTGGAGTTCATTTTAGACCCCAGAATAAGAGTCACTTGACTTCTACGCTTAATAGACTTAGTTTTTANCTGCCTTTTAACATTCAAGCAAGGAATAACAATGAATAACCCTGTAAACAGTAATTCAGTGAAACCACACATAAGCTATGCAAGGACTAAACACATCACTGTTCCAAGGGTTCTCTGAGACATGCCCTGACAACCTGTTTGCAGGGACATAGTCTTTGTCCTGCCTTCTTAAATATCTCCTCCAGTTTTTTTTTTCATACCCCAAATTATATGTGTTCAATGAGAAGGAATTTTTCTATGTACCAAAGTAAATGCACAAGTTAGTGGATTGTGGTGCATTTATATCTACCCACTAAAGAGTCACAGAAGCTAATAAACAAAAGGTTCAAAACTTATCCCCTCTTGTATGCAACTACCTTAAGTGTCGAACTGTAGCAGATTTCTGTTTCTCTCCAAATCATCAAATTTACCTGTTTCTCTAGCATTTGCTATCTTGATGAATATTTAACATAACAATAATCCATGAATATTTAACATAACAATAATCCATACATTCGTTTTTGCTACTGGATATGTTATCCACCCCTTCCCCAAAATAGAAAATGGTTAGAAATCATAAATGCTTTCTAGACATCAAGCTTTTAATAAACTTAAACTTACTCCAGTGTATTTTCTCGAGCTGTGTGGTAGATTTGCAGATGGGCTCACTCAGCACCCAGACATCACCTTCCAGCCAGGACGGCAGGCAGATGAAACCTGCGGCTACACTTGCCAACAAATTTTCAAGCATAAGTCCCAGTTACATATGCTTCTTAAAGTCAATGATGATTTCTCTCCTGCACAGCCCATAACCCTGACCAGTAAGAAATGCAAGTACATCTCGTAATTAAATGATAAGCTATTATAAATCTGCATGCCACTTTGATTTAAATTTTGGAATTCTACAATTTTTAAGCTCATAATGTTAATATTTCCTCATTGCCAACTTTCCTTTCTGTAACATCTTTCTAAAACCCAATTTGCTGTGTTTTAAAAGTACTTTTATTTTTATTACATTAAGATACCCCTCCATCTGAAAACAATATTGGAAATAACCAGATGTTATTTATTTTATGTCATTGTCTAAATTAAATGGTATTTATTGAACACTTTATTATACTCCAGTCATATTCATGAACCATATTGTATGAGTAAGAACAGATTTATGAAAATTTATATTGTTGTAGGCCTGGTGGCACAACCTGTAATCCTTGCTATTTCAGAGTCTGAGGCAGGATCATCTAGAGTTCAACCTGACTTAACTACAGAGTCAATTCAAGGTCAGCCTGAGTAAGACCTTGTCTCAAAACAAGTTTCTGAGGCTGCACTTTAGTAGTAGAATGTTGGGTTTGTTTCCCAAGAGAAAGAAAAAGACAGAGAGAGAGAGAAAGAGAAAGAGAGAGAGAGAGAGAGAGAGAGAGAGAGAGAGATTGTCATGATGTCCAGATGCCTGATGCTGTAGAAAACAGACATCCTCTCATGTCCAGGGTATGCATATTCCAGTGCAGAGGAAACTAATTCTGAGCAAGGTCTTATGAGACTCGTTGATCACATATGATACCAGCAGTGACTGTGCCAAAGGGCCAGAAAAATTTATCAGTGCACTCTTTATTGGGCTCAATTCTAAGGACCGTTTGCTTCCAATAGTTCCTAGGGTGACAATAAAACTGATTCATTTGGAAGTAAATACATTCTCTGACATAAAGAAAGTCTTGAAAAGTGAGACCACTTCTGAACTTTTTGATATGTAGAAATGTCCCATTTCATATGGGCATACATATTTTCTTGAGTAGTATATATATACTTTTGAAGTGTAGGAAACAATTGCAGTTAATTATAACTGTTATTCTTTGCTCTGTGATTGTTTTATGTGTTTAATTTTTGTCTTAACTCCTGGCTAGTAAGCTCCTTTACTGCATGCATTATATGTCTCTCTCTCCTCCAAGGTATTTACTGCGGAGGCAGACAGAACACTGTTTCCATTAGCCAGGTTCACTGTCAATGATATTTGGTACTTCCAATGATTTTTCAAGAGTCAAGCAGGTTCATGGTTCTGTGATGTCTTATGGTGGTATTGTAGTTTCATTGGCCCCTTTCCATGACCTACAGAAGCATCTTCATTAATGAGCCAAAATTGCTCATTCAAAATACAGCTTCCAGCAAGATCAACTGTGTGATCAATGCAACCTTGAAAAAGTCACAGTAACTGCAATGACATTGGGGGGAAAGATAAGAGTAGAAACTTTATGGATTGCTAAAGATCACATCTGGATTTCTGTCCACTTATCAATGAAGGTGAGTATTGCTCAGACACAGCTGTGCCCTGGGATACCTGAGCCTGAATTTCTTCAACAATCCTTCTCTTGGCTTTCTCTGTCATGTAGATAATGAGCATTGCCTGGACCTGGGAGATAGGATTTTTTGTGTTTTGTTTTAATAGTCACTGCAAAGTGTGTGTTCCCAAGGAAAAAAAAATCATTTTCATCTATCTTTTTGGATAACATTTTCTTTATCTAGTGCAGCTGAGCAATCAAACCTGGTTTCAGAGCCCTAGATGAAGACTTGAGTGGCAGGGCTAGAGAGACAGCTCAGCAGTTAGAAGCTCATATTGCTCTTGCAGAGGACCTCAGTTCCATTTCTATCAGCCACACAGGGAAGCTCACAGCCACCTGTAACTCCAGCTCCAGGAGGTCCCATGCCTGTGACTTTGACAAGATCCTGTACTCATATGCACACACATAACCTCAGATACCTATATACACATAATTAAAAATAAAAATAAACCTTACAGAAAAGTATGTTTTTACACTAAGCTATTATTTCTTTCTATTTTTATCTATACTTGTCTTGAGTTTTATGATTATGCACATTTTTAATAATGACAGCTTCATGTATGTTTATAATGCATTCTGGTTACTCTCTCCCCACCCACTTTGATCTCCTTCTGACCCCTACTAACCCCCACCTTTCCTACTTGTATCTTTCACAGGTTCATCACTTTGAGTTTATTTTATGTTCCCTTGGATGTAACCAAGGCCATGTGTATGGCTATAAGATTAAGTAGGGGTCATAAGTAGGGACACAACAGAAAGCAATGACCCTCCCTTGCCTAAATCTATCTCTAGGAAATAGTTCACCAGTGAAAAGAAGGGTCCTCTGAATCTCTCCTCCATCCTTGCCCAGCTGTAAATGGGCCCATTTTTGTGCAGATCTGGTGTAGTCACCCACATTTGTTGAGAGTTCAGGATTATAATAATTGCTAGAAGGCTAGTGACAACTAGAAATACGCTTGTATTAAAAATTATAGAAAAATAAATGTAATATTGCTGTAGNAATACACTTTGAGAAAAAGAAAGTCACTTATTGTGGTGATATATTGTGTACCCTAATAAAATTTGCATGAAGATCAGAGAACAGAAAAGGCCAGTAGATTAAACATAGAGGCCAGGCAGTGGTGTCACACACCTTTAATCCTAGCACTTGGGAAGCAGAGATCCCTGTGGATCTCTGTGNGTTCAAAGCCACCCTGGACTACATGAGATTGACTCAGTCTAGAAGAGAAAACAGAGCCAGGCAGTGGTGGCACACCCNANAANCCCANTACTGGGGAGCACACACGTCTTTAATCTCAGGAAGTGATGGCTGGGCGGAGAAAAGGCGTGAGGAGACAGGAACTAAAGGCTTTTGGACAGAAGCGTCCCTTTCAGCTAGAGGTTTTTTTCAGATAGAGCCTTTCAGGTGAGGACTCAGAGATATTCAGTCAGAGGATTTGTGGAGTTGGCGAGGTGAGCTGTGGCTTGTTCCTTTGTTTCTCTAATCTTTCAGTATTTACCCCAATATCTGGCCCTGGGTTTTTATTAAAAGACCATTTAGAATTTCAGTGACATATTAGAAAAATCAGCCATTGACTAAAGTGAATAATTGGGAGGAAATGCAAAATGTACTATATATGTGGTATAAATTTAAATCCATCGTCAATCAAAGAATCAACAATAATGAAGACCTGACTAAAATTAATATATCCTTTTGTGAAAGGGTCCTCAGTGTAGGAAATGAGGAGGCTGAATGTGAGCTCCCTACTCCACAGTGACAATGCCAGCCCCAGCATTTCACAGTGTTGTGCTGTAGTGGGTCCTTTGAGGCTGTGTGTTAGCTGGATGTGGTGGCTTACTCTTGTCTTCCTAGCATTTGAGAGTCTGAANCAAGGAGATTGCTACTAGTTGAAAGCCAGCTGAGTCTACATAACCAGAAAGACCTTTTCTCAAAAATAAACAGATGAATAAATAAATATTATATGTTTGGGCTTGGTGATTAAATTTCTAGAAAATGAATATAAGAAAATCATCACATATGTGGACCAAGATTTATGTGAAAAATTGTCCATTGTGGGATTTAAGCTGCAAGTTAATGGTA
>LZPO01118406.1:7321-21802 GCA_001675575.1 Neotoma lepida | reverse complement strand
TCTGTCTGCCTGCCTGCCTGCCTGCCTGTCTGTCTGTCTGTCTGTCTGTCTGTCTGTCTATCTATCTATCTATCTATATATTTGAGGAGATAACAAGAGTGCCATGGTACTTATGTGGCAGTCAAAAGACATCTTGCAGGCGACATGTTTTCCTTCCACTACGAGAGTTCTAGAGGTCTTCAAGTTTGGCAAAAATCACACATAAGTGCTGAGCCATCTCTCTGCTCCTAACAACTTCAAATTTTCCAGAAAATTCTGCATATGCACACTTTATCCTATGGCCCATGGAAAAGGTTTGAGAAGTTCTCTGGCAGAAATACATCTTTTAAAATTTTCAGCTACTGAGACTTACTAATATCTAGCACTCACTGGAGGAAATAAACATAAATCATTTCTTTTCCTACTTGGCTAATATACCTAAATGCAGTCGGTAAACAGAAGCAAGAGAAGTAGAAAATTCCCACTGGTTTCATGGCTTTCCCTGTCCCCATGGGGAATTAGTAGTATTTTCCCTGTTATAGAAAGAAAAGGTGAATTAGAGCCTGATGAGTAATTTAGCATTCTTTTAAGACCCCCAACTAAGTTTTCAAACAATTTTCTTTGTACTAAAGAGCATTTTAAATTTGAAACCTCTAGTACTCCATACCCTTTCATTTACTATTTAATGAACCCTGGCACATTACTGATATATACAAACAGGTCTGCATTGTGTCAATCTATTAAACACCAAAGTTGACAATAGCCAAGCATAAACAAATTATGTGGCATTATGTAGAGCCATCCAATCTGTAAGCAAAACATGCTAATTAGGTTCAGCTATTTTTACATAAATTAGTTAAGTCATTGTAGGTTACCCACAGAAGTGAGATGTATTTCATTCATTTATAAGTGACAATTAGTGAAATATTCTAAAATTTCCCTACACTAAGATAATATAAACAACTCATCCACCCTTTATAAGGCTGGGTTCACAGCTAAATATTCTACTGGATTGCAGCACAGACATCAATATTGTAAGTTTTGTGCTTTTCCTAACTCCTGCATAGGCATGGAGAACAGAGACTAACAATAGTTTGCACATCCACTGATACAAAAAAAAACACAAATCAGGGGGGGTGGTAATCACCATTTCAAATCACTTCTGTAGTAGCCCTCATTCTTTAGCCTCATAACTTCTCATTCTAAACGCTGTACTTTAAGGGAACTTATCTTTTTATTCGATCTGCTCTCTTCAAAGAATATCACCACATACAATCTTATGGGCACACAAAAAGTGATTGGAGTAGATCTATGATGGAAGTTAAATATTTCATTTGCAGAATATAAATTCATGCCAATGAGGCTATAGCTAATGTCACATTTTTTAATATAGGAAAGAACTTTCCCTGACATTTTAATTTTCACCCACATAATAGTCTTCATCAAATATAAAGGGAAATTAAATTACTTTGAATACAACTATTCTATGCTTGGAGGAATAAGAGTGTCCATTCTTTACAGGAGAAATTAACACAATATAATATTCTTGTTAATGCCCAAAGGTTGATGTTATAATCTAGTTCTGTGTGAGATGTTTTATAATTTATCTTACCTTTCAAATCTTGGTCTACATCTAACTCTATTTTGTAGGAAAACATGAAAATTAAAGGAAATTATGGTCATAGCTCTCTAAAACATTTATTGTGATTGTTTATTCTAATGTACAAAACAAAATTGACTAGTAATGTTATAAAATTTTTCCCTTTTGACTTATTTTAATTCCCTTTAAAAATATTTCCCTAACTCTGCATGGGAGACCTTGTGTGGGAGGAGGTGGGATTGGGGGTGGCTGGGTTGAGGGGCAAGGCTGAGGGGCAGGAGGAGGGAGGAGGGAGGAGGGAGGAGAGCGGGTTCTGTGGTTGGTATGTAAAATAAGAAAATCTTTTAATAAAAAAAATTCTGAAAAAAAATCTCTCTATAAATAAACTTGAAATCTATCATCATACTTTATATCAGAATTAATATTTGGTAATAGTCCATCTCTTAATCACCACTCTATTACTGTGAAGAGACACCATGACCACAGCAACTCTTATAAAGGAAAGTATTTAATTAGGTGGCTTACAGTATCAGAGGTAGTAAGTCCAGTATCCTCATGGCAGGGAGTATGGCAGCATACAGGCAGCAGACATGGTGCTAGAGAAGTAACTGAGAGCTCAACTTCTAGATATGCAGTCTTAGGTAATGCAGCAATAGGCCTGACCATGCTGTTTGTTGGTAGAATATGGGTTTTTGAGACTTTGGATTAGAAAAGGGGTTGAACATTTTAAGCTGGGGCTTAATAGGTCACACTAGCTGGCGTATAGAAGACAGTGGTGCTAAAGGTGATTTGAACTGTGAGGGCCTGGCTCAAGAGGTTTCCAAGAAGAGCATTGGTATGTGGCCTAGAGACTATTGTGATATTTTGGTGAAGAATGTGGCTGCTTTCTGCTCTTGTTCAAAAAAATCTTCCTGAGGCTGAAGTGAAGAGTTTGGGATTAATGGCATTAGCAGAGGAGAGTTCAATAGAGTCTAGTATTGACTCTCTTATATGGTCACTATTATGCAGATCTATAATGAAAAGGAGCAAACTGAGCAAGGAAAATACAAGATGCACAGTTTGAGAAGAAAAGGAAAACCAGGGTGCTTAATGGAGCTAAGTACAGTGTTCAAGGAGATAAAAAGTTAAAGAAAAGTCTGATGCTAAATGGAATAAAGGAAGTGATGACCTCAGAGCAAAATTCCACTCAGCTAAGCTTCTAAAATAAGAAAAAGAATTAAAGAAAACTTTAACCAGTGGAGGAAATCATCAAAAACAGAAAGCTGATTAAAATTTATTTGAATAAGAAGGCTAAATTCTAGCCCCAGCAAGTGGTAGAACTTACNAGCTTCAGCCATGTGGTTCTGGCTTTAGAGTCAAGGACATGAGAAACGGCATGTGGAAATTCCCTCCAAGGCTAAGGAACGTCACTGAGGCCAGGCATGTGTCAGGGGTGCACATTGAGGGAGTGAAGGCTTTGAAAGTGAAGCCTGGATTTTGTTGGAGACCCCAAAATGCCAGAAATGTCAGAGTCATGGGATACCTGATAAGGAGAGATGCTAACAGGCAGTAGAAACAGCCCAAGAGAATGAAATGTGCTGCAGTCAATAAACCTGAATGGAGTTGGAGATCTGAAGAGCACTTTGACGTCAAACATGGAGATGCAGCATCTGGAGTTTGCCCTGCTGAGTTTCAGTCTTGCTTTGCTCCAGTGTTTTCTGTCAATGCTCCCTTTTCCTGCCTTTTGGGGTGCCATTGTGTGTTAGAAGTATCTGACCTGCTCTTTCATTCTGATGTCACAGGGGGTTACAATGAAGTGTTTCAGGATAGATTTTGAACTTTGGACTTTGGACTTTTAAACAGTGTTGAGACTGTAGTAGACTATTCAGACTTTTGAAGTTGGAGTAAACACATTTTGCATTATAATATGGCTATGAGATTATGAGAGTCAGAGAGTGGAGTGTGGAGATTTGAATGAAAATCCCCCCCATAGGCTTGGGGCAGTAGTACTATTTGAGAGGATTAGGAGTTGTGGCCTTAATTGGAGTAGGTGTGACATTTTTGGAGAAACTGTGTCACTGGGGGTGGCCTTTAAGTATTCAAAGGTCCAAACCAGGCCCAGTGGCTCACTGTCTGTTCCTCCTGCCTGTGGATCTGGATGTAGAACTTTCAACTGCTTCTCCACCACCATGTCTGTCCGCATGGTGCCATGCTCTCCACCATGATGGCAATGGACTAAACCCATGAAACTGTAAGAAAGCCCCAGTTAAATGCTTTCTTTTATGTGAGTTATCTTAGTCATGTGGTCTCTTCACAGCAATAGAACACTACCTAAGACAGTCCACATCAGAAAATGCTAATTCCCTTTCTTTAGATATACCTGTGGTGGTTTGAATGAAAATGGCCCCCCATAGGCTCATAAGGAGTGGCACTATTAGGAGGTGTGACCTTGTTGGAGGAAGTATGTCCCTGGAAGTGGGCTTTGAGGTTTCAGATGCTCAAGCTGGGCAGAAGGTGTGTCTCTCTTCCTTCTGTCTGCCGTTCTGGATAGAACTCTTGGCTCCTTCTGCAGCACCATGTCTGTCTGTACTAGCCTGCTTCCTGCTGTGATGACTCTAGACTAAATTTTTGAACTAAAAGACAGACCCAATTGAATGCTTTCCTTTGTAAGAGATGCCATGGTCATGGTGTCTCTTCACAGCAATAGCCTAAGACAAAAGCCCACATGCTATGGTCATCAATTTGTGCATCCTCCCCTAAAATCATATGTCAAAATCCTACTTTCCTGAGGTGATCACATTAAGTGGACCTTTGGGGATTTAATTAGTTCATGAAAGGAATCAGCATCCTTTGTTAATGGGCCTTGTCATCTTATAAAGAAAAAGCCAGGGAGTTTATTCACTACCTCCACCAAGTGACACACAGAAAATACAAGTAAGAGGGAAGTGGGCTCCCATCAGACACTGACGGAACCAGCACCATCGGCTTTTAACTTCCCAGTCTCTAAAATTGTAAGAAATTAATCTGTTTTTTACAAGCCATTCTAACCATGCTGTTTTGTTAATACAGAATGAAACAAGACATGAAAAGTTAAAGTACATTTTGAAATGTTGCCTTTGGCCTTTATTGGTTGTTCAAAGCATGGTGACCAGCCCAGAAACCAAATGCCAGGGCAGTTAGCTGACATATTTAACTCTGATAACAGTCTAACATAGACAATTGTTCCTTTGGTGAGTCAAATTGAATTTTAAAGTTAGAAGCAAATACATAGAATTTGTGACAGGCAGAAATAATGTGAAAGTTGTTTCCGGGTTGCACTATGGGCATGTTTTTCTTGTGTCACTCTTTACACTTTTGGCCATTTTCTCTGAAAAGATTAAATGAAGTTTTTGTATCCTGGGAAACAAGGGAATATAACTGTTAAACTACCAACATATACTTAAAACAATTCTTATTAGCTAAAACATTTTAAGTAATATAACTAGAAAGATGGTTGTATCTATTTTACATAACTTGGATATTCATTCAAAATACAATTTATTAATTTAATGTGTGAATTTTTACAGGTTTTTGTAGTTGGAGAATTGAATCACCAAGATGAATGTTAAATAATTTTATCACTCCAAGTGTGGTGACTCCCACATATAATCTCAGCACTCTAGAGGCTGAGGCAGGAGGGAGGTCACCCTGAACTACACAGTGAGATATGAGTATCCATGGCTACTGAACGAAAAAATAAAAAAGAAAAGAAAAATAAAAAAACCCACTGAGCCTCAGATCTGTATCCTCAAGTTCTCCACCACTCCTAGCCACATCTACAATGTCCTTTGTTTTGCCTCTGTCCTAGTTTAGTTTCTCTTACTCTCTTTGGTAGCCATTCCATACTCCTGACATCTCCAATATGCTGGGGTCTTCACTAAAACTCAGGCTGTACTTTTATCAGTGGCTTCTTGGTCTTCCAGGGTACCTTAGGGTACATGGTGGCAAACCTTGGTGTCTCTCCATAACCCCTTCAGTTCTGGAGTTTCCATTGCACCTGAGGTTGTACCTTCACCAATGGCCTCTCATGATACCAAGCTCAGCTTCCTCCATGACACTTTGAATCCTGCAGTTTTCATGTCACTAAAACCAGTGCCATGGGAGACTCCTACACATTACCAAGTTTGCCTGTCAGCTTGAGGTGCAGTCTTGCCCATCTCTGGACCACAGCTTCTGTGTGCTGACCCTAATGAACTACTTTTCAGAAGACTTTTTCCTCAGTGAATGTGAGCCTGTTATTCATCAGAGCTGACTCTTCTGCCCCAGCTAACTAACATCAATTGTCCCAGTAAAACAAAGATTTCACTTCAGTGGTGCTGGTTTCATGTTAATCACAGATGATCCTTTAGCCCTCGCTGACAAGAAACCATAGATTCTTAATTCAAATATACCACAGTTCTTTGCATCCCTCGATACTTCACAAGCCAAGCTTCCACTGTTTGCATTTCTCTTGACACACTCATCTTCCAAGCTCTCACAGAACAACCAGGTAAGCTTTGAGCATTCAATGACTTTTGAAGCTTAAATTTTCAAACATTTCACAATCCTTCCCAATAGTCAGGTCCAACCCAACATAGTCAGGTCTGTCACACCAATAGCCCCCACTCTGGCAACAATTTCTATCTTATTGCTTTCTATTGCTGTGATAAAACACTGGCCAAAACCGACTTCAGGAGGAACAGGTTTATTTAGTTCATCTTACAGCTTACCATCCATCAGGAAGGAAAGTCAGACAGGAACTCAAGGCAAGAAACTGGAGACTGAGCTATCATACAGTTATCCTCTGTGGCCTCTGTTTTATTCCAGCAATAGAAAGCAAACTAAGGCAGTCTTAATGATCTTTAGGTGTCACCATGAGCAGACAAGAGATCCACAAAGAAAATTGTTTTCAACTCAATATAACATTTACTCAGTTGATAATTCTAGAAGAACGAACTTCACTAGGTTTCTTGGAAATCATACATTAGAGTATATAGTGACCTCTGGCCTTCTTTTGCTCAGAAGTTTTCCTTTTAACAGAGAAGAGCATTGGGGATTTGGAAAGCTGCCCATGCTGTGCATAGCATCTGATTGACTTTTTGACCTATGTTTTTACATACAGCTGATAATGTGACACTAAGGTCTTTAATTTGTTTAAGCGCAAGCTTATTCCCCTATGCATATGCAATAAAAAATGGAGAAAGCTCTTTTTTTCTAAGAAAAATGTTCAGGAAATCCAGTGACTGAGATGAACCACAAAAACGGATTTTATGAATGGTTTGCTGGAAAGCTCATAAAATGGTAACATCAGTTAAGATGTGACATTTGGGTCATTTGTATTCCAAGCCTGTGCAGATGGGCAATCCACTCTGCAAGTAATTTTCATGACTGGGATAACAAACCATCATGCTTGCCTTAGACAAACTACTTTATGCTGTAACAGTATCGGCTGGTTATATTTCATGAAGTCCCAAGTAAAACAATATTTTAGACAGCATAGGAGTTAGAAATCTAGAAGTAATGTTCTGATTCTTCTTAAGAACACTTATGNGTCTCAAACTGACAGGTAGTGTCATTACAAAGGACACTTCATGATCTGATTTCAAGACTAGCATAATTTCCTATATGACATCAGAATTCCATGCAACTATTTCTTTAGAAGCTTGTCTATCTGAAATTAATGATAAACATAGAATACAAAGTTGAAGTGTAGATAAAATATCTTAGACATTATTAAAAAGAAGGGATCAGGACAGTAGTAGCACACACGTATACTCCCAGCACTGGGGTGAGTGGAGTCCAGAGGATTATAATTTGAGAATCACAGTGGAAGGCTGCACTTCAATAGCCAAGGACTGTGGCTGTAGCTGGAAGGTACACTGTCTAGCATGCAGCAGGCTCTTTGGTCAGTCCACAGTTCAAGAAAAGAAGAAGGACAAGGGCTCCTGAGAACACAGGATCTGAGTGTCTAGGAGACATGTTGTTTTATTAATGGTGACATATAGATTTTCATAATTAATCAGCATGTCAACCTTATGATTTATGAAAACATCAACCTGAGACAATAAATTTCAGCTTTTCTCACCAGAATCCAACAAAGTCCATGACTGTGAGTTTCACCCAGCTATAGTGATGATACACATGAGAATATAAACCATAATATTTTCCCACATTTTGTACAATGCACATATGAACATGAATTATGAATTGTGTCATGACAAAGATAAAATATTTATATATCATTTGCAGATCTTTCTACTTCAGATGCACACTATCTGAAAATTCATAAGCAAGTACTTTTACAGAGAATCTGTTTAAGCAATATAATAAACACCTTTTTAACCAATTCCTTACATTCACTGTTGCTAAAATATTACATAAAATTGTACAATAACATATAACATTTCAACCTTGGGGCTGGGGAGATGTCTCAGCTGTTAAAAACATTTTCTGCTCTTGCACAGGACTCAAATTTAGTCCCCAGAATCCATATCAGGTGGCTCGCAGTCACCTATAACTACAGTTTTAGGGGATTTGACAACACCCTGGCCTCCAGCAGCACCTGCAAGCATGTAGTACACATAAACTCACACAGGCACATATGCATGCACATAAGCAAAAATAAATAAATAAAATCTTTAGGTAAAACTTTACCCCTTATCATGAGATATAAATGTACTTAACTCTGGTAAAGAAAAATAGGTACTCATAACCATTTTGTTAATATATATATTCTATTCTAATATATAATATATATATTCTATTCATGTTGCATGTGTTACATACCAAATAGCACAGCCTTGAATCAGTGATAATTAGGGCAATAAGTTAGGTAGACAATGTGATTAGTCTGACATTTTGCTATGTATATATCTGTGAATCATAGAGTTATTGAATATGAAATCATTATGATTAAAAGAAACTACTTTCACGTCTACTCAGTATAATCTTCTAAGATTTTAAAGGTAGGCTACCTTTTTTTTTAAACCAGGAATATAAAATAAAGAAAAAAATCTTTATGATAATGAGAAATATTTGTAGCCAGTCTGAAAATAAAACCCTAGCTACTTCTTTTCAGTGACTGAATCTTCTGGCCACCCCTTGAAGGAGCATGATTACGATAGTCCTTGTTAGAACTGACAGTATCCAGTCAAAGTAAACCCCTGCCTGTATTTAATATCTGTGACAGACACAAAGGATGGAAAGCTGCTGACTTGACCTTACCCAATTTTACTAAGAAGCAAACAAGCAAACAAACAAACACAAACGAGAGAGATGATTGCATCGCATGAAAGACAAGAAGTTTCTATTATACTCCCAGCAAAGAAATAAAGACTTGCTGCTTTTGTTGATAGCAATAAAAAAAATTTTTTTGATGTGGAGCTTTAAAGATGGTTGAATACGCAAAGGTGGCTGCTGCTAAGCCTGAGGACCTGTGATTGATCTTAAGTACCTATATGGTAGAAGGTGAAATCCAACTCCTGCAACTTACCCTGTGAATACCACCTGAACCATGCACATGCATGCACATGCACACATANAATGTTAATGTACTTAAGTCATTTAATTTAGAAGATATTTTCATGTGGAGCTACTAAAAATACCAATATATACTGTGAGGAAAGCCATGTGATCAAGGTGAGCAAGCTGTGACACTATCGTCTATTATTGACACAGCTACTTGGGATGAGCACTCAGAAGACTCCACAGATTCTCTACCAGGATTCATCATCACCACTGTGAACATTGTAGACCAGAAATTCTCTGTGTGATGTCAGTTCTGTGCATTGTAAGGTACTCACCAATAAACCTGACATTCAACAAGGAAAAAGTAGTAGCACCCCCACCATTGTGATACCATTCTGTATGGATAAATCTTTAGCATTGACTTTTCAGTTATTATGGTGGCTGTGTGGAGAAGTAGAATTCCCAAATTACTTGTCTCCCATCAATTGGATTATTTTACTAGTAACATATAAATATCGTGTCTTTTGCATCTTTCCATATATAGTAACTATTGAGTTGACATAAAAACATTTATTTCATAAATCTACATAAAGAATAAGTCAGCATTTATGTGTTACTTTGTCTTTTCCTCTTGCAGCTTTTAATATCTCTTCATTGTTCTGTACATTTAGAGTTTTGATGGTCAGGTCCTGAGAAGAATATCTTTTCTGGTCCAGTCAATTTGGTGTTCTGTATGCCATCAGTACCTTAACAGGCATCTCCTTCTTCAGGTTAGGGAAATTTTCCTCTTTGATCTTCTTGAAAATTTTTCTGTGCCTATGACCTGAGTTTCTTCTCCTACTTCTATTACTGTTATTTGTAGATTTAATATTTTCATAACACCCAGATTTCCTAAATGTTTTGTGCCAGGGGTTTTTGTTTTGTTTTGTTTTGGTTTGGTTTTGATTTTTTTCAGAATTAACATTTTCTTTGACTGAGGTATCCATTTCTTGTATTGTGTCTTCAGTGTTTGAGATTCTACTTTTTATGTCTTATATTATGTTGGTGAGGCTTGCCTCTGAGGATACTGTTCGAGTTCCTAAATTTTTCTTTTCCAGATTTCCCTCAGTTTTGGGATTTATTGATTGTATTTTCACTTTCAGATTTTAAACCGTTTTATTCCTTTCTTTCTACTGTACATGTTTTCATAGATTTCTTTAAAAGATTTATTCATTTTCTCTGTAAGGACCTATAACATACTTGTAAAGGCCATTTTAAGGTTTATTTCTTATGTTTCAGCTATGTTGGAATACTTAGGGCTTGCTGTCATAGGGTTTCAAGGATTTAGTGGTGACATATTGTCCTGGTTGTTCTTGATTGCATTTCTATGCTGGCATCTAGGCATCTGTGTTTGGGATGATTGTAACTCAAAGAGCTGATACTCAGTTTTGTCTGTGTTGTGTAAGTGTTTTGTTCTTGGTTTCTGTTGACCTCTCTGGTTCTTAAAAGGGTGTGGTAGTTATGGGTTGCCTGGTAGAGAATTCTTCTGGGATCTTCACCTGTGTGGCCACTGGGGATTCCCAATGAAATGTGTTTCTAGATATTGGAAGCTGACACTTAGGAATGTGGATCAGGGAAGAGAGTGAGGGAGTCCACAGGGAGGAAAGCAGGATGTCCCACCAGGATGTTCCCCTGGGAATGATGTTCCCCTGGGAATGGGGCAGAGTGTGCAGTGAGAACACAGCAGAAGGTCTATTACAGAGCTGGAATGAGACTGAGAGATTGGATGTGGAGGAGAGGAGGGAGTGGAGATATAAAGCTGGCCTCCTTGCTTCTTCTTCAGGATTGGCTGCAGGGTTCCCAGGGAATGTCTGCTGGAGTTGAGGGCTGGGATACCAGGATGAATAAAGAGGAAAGTTGGAGGAGAAAATCTGTGTGATCCACAGCAGATGGGGGCAGAGGGGGAAGGGAGGCTGCAATAAATATTCTGCTACAGAGATGGAAGTGAGATTGGAGACCTGGATTTGGAGGAAAGGAGAAAAGAGTGAGAATCTGCAGATAGTAGAGATGGATATAATCCCAGTGGACAGATGTTGTAAAGACCACGGACACCAGACCAGATGACTATACTCAGTTCACAATAGACAGAGAAAATAACATTTTCCATAAAAAAAAACAAATTTGAGCAATATCTATATACGTATCCAGCCCTACATAAAGTGCTAGAAGGAAATTTCCAACTGAAAGAGGTTAACCAGATCCAAGAAAATGCAGAAATGAACAATCAAGAACCAGCAAATCTAAAGAAAGAAAATACACACACACACACACACACACACACACACACACACACACACACCATCCACACCACCACCACGACCACCACCACCGCCACCACCACCATCATCACAATAACAACAACAACAACAAACATAACAGGAATCAACAACCATTTGTTATTGATATCTCTCAACATCAATGGTCTCAATTCCTCAATAAAAAGATACAGACTAAGAGGATGGATGCAAAAACAAGATCCATCCTTGTGCTACATCCAAGAAACATACCTTAACACCAAGGACAAACATCACCTCAGGGTAAAAATATGGAAAAAGATATGCCAAGCAAATGGACCTAAGAACAAGCTGGTGTAGCCATTTTAATATCTGAAAAAGTAGATTTCAAACCTAAATTAACCAGGAGAGAAAGGAAGGACACTACATACTCATCATAAAAAAAAAATCAACCAAAAGACATTAAAATTCTTAACATCTCTACACCAAACACAAGGGCATCCAACTTCACAGAAGAAACACTACTACAGATTAAGTGTATATTGATTCTCATATACTGATAGTGGGAGACCTCAAAACTCTACTCTTCTCAATACACAAATCATTCAGACAAAAACTACACAGAAATGCTGGCTTTATCTGTTGTAACAAAACAAATACACCTAAAAGATATTTGCAGAATATTCCACACAAACACGAAAGACTATATTTTCTTCTTAGTAGCCCAGGGAACTTACTACAAACTTGACCACATACTCAGACACAAAGCAAGTTTCAACAGATACAAGAAAATTGAAATAACTCCCTGTATCCTATCTGACCACCATAAATTAAAGATGGATACCAACAACAACTACAGAAATAACGGAAAGCTTACAAACATATGGAAACTGAACAACTCACTACTGGATGAAAAATGGATCAAGACAGAAATTAAGAAATTCAAGACTTTCTATCATTGAATAAGTGAATGTATGACATACTCAAACTCATTGGAACACTGAAGGTGGTTCTAAGAGGCAAGTTAATAGCACTAAGTATCTACATTAAAATAAAAAAATAAAAAATTGGAGCAATCTCATACTGATAACTTCATATCACACCTGAAAACTTCAGAACAAAAAGAAGAAATCACACCAAAAAGGAGTAGATGGCAAGAAATAAAGTCAGGGCTGAAATCCATAAAATAGAAACAACAACAAAAACAAGACAAAGAATCAATTAAATAAAATGATAGTTCTTTGGGGAAAAAAATACAACTGGCAAACTCTTAGCCAAACTAACTAATGAGCAGAGAAAGAATCTCCGAATTAACAAAAGTAGAAGTGGAAAGGGGGACATAACAACAGACACAGATGAAATCCAGGAAATCATAGGGACAAACTTTAAAAACCTGTTCCCTACCAAATTGGAAACTCTAAAAGAAATGGATAATTTTTTCAATGCATACCACTTATCAAAGTAAAATCAAGATCAAATAGGCAATTTAAACAGATCTGTATGCCTTAGTGAAATAGAAGTAGTCTCCATCCAAGAAAAGACCAAAGCCAGACTGTTTCAGAACAGAGTTCTACCAAACTTTCAAAGAAGAGTTAATGCTAACACTCCTCAAATTATTCCACAAAATAGAATTAGAAGGAACATTGACCAATTTGATTTGTGAGGCCATAGTTATCCTGATACCCAAAACACATATAGACTCTACAATAAAAGAGAATCACAGAATAATTTCCCTTATGAACATAGATGCAAAAGTTCTCAATAAAATACTTGCAAACCAAATTTAAGAACACATCAAAATGATCATCCACCATGATCAAGTAAGCTTCATTCCACAGACTCAGGGATGTTCTAACATATGTAAATCTATAAATATATTCCACCATATAAGCCAATTGAAATACAAAAACACGTGATCATCTCATTAGATGCAGAAAAGGCCTTTGACAACATACAACACCCCTTCATGATAAAAGTCCCCAACATAAGGGCAGTTTATTCCAAGCCCACACTTAACATCAACCTAGAGGCCAAGAAACTCATAGAATTTCCACTAAAATTAAGAAGTTGTTCATTTCCTCCTTAACTATTCCGTATGGTACTTGAAGTTGTAGCTAGATCAATAAGACAACTGAAGGGGATCAACAAGATAGAAATCGAAAAAAAAGAAATCAAAGTATCTTTATTTACACATGCTACAACAGTATACATAAGTGACCCTAAAAATTCCCCCATATGAAAGGAGAAAGTAAACAACAACCCAGCCACAAACCCTTTGATCTATAGTTGTGTTCTGATTGCAAAATAAGCTAGTGCAACAGTGACAGAAAATCTGTAGGAGTAACCAATCAATATGTGATTTGACTTAAGACTCACTCCATGAGATGATACACATACCTGACAATACTTAAATGACCAAGAGCCTGAAACTAGATAACTCAGAGTCCTAAGGTAAAACCAAATACTACTATTTTTAAAACANAACCAAACTAACAATGTAGCAATAAAATGACTCCTAATGATACTGTTATCCTTGTAGATCAATGCCTTGATCAGCCATCATCAGAGAAGCTTCCTCCTACAGAAGATAGAAACAAATACAGAGACACACAGTCAGATATTATGCAGATAATGGAGACCTTGGAACATTCAACCCTATAGTGATGTCTCTGTCAAATCTCTCCCCTCAAGTCAACTGACCATCCCCTGTAATTGGATTGGTGACTACCCCAGTTGTCATGGAAGAACCTTCATCCAGTGACTGATGGAGGAGGATTCAGAGATCCATGGCCAAACATTGGACCAAGCTTGCGGAGTCCTGCTGAGGAGAGGGAGGAGTGGTTATAGGAGTCAGGGGGCTCAGGGACTTAGCAAGAAAATCCACATAAATGGCCAGTCTGGTTCATGGAAACTCACAGAGTCTGAACTAACAACCAGGGACTGTGCATGGGACTGACCTAGACCCTCTGCATAAATATGATAGTTGTGTAGCTTGGTCTATTTGTGGGACTCCTGGCAAAGGAAAAAAGGGCTGTACCTATTGCTTTGGCTGGTTCTGAAGAATCTATTCCTCATGCTGGATTGCCTTACCCAACCTGAATATAGATGGAGGTGCTTGGTCTTAGGGCAACTTGATATGCCATGCTTTGCTGATGTCCACGGGGC
>LZPO01118404.1:3845-14713 GCA_001675575.1 Neotoma lepida | reverse complement strand
TCTCTGATCATTCAGAATTTACCTCAATACCTGGCCTGGTGTTTTCAATTAATAAGACCGTTTAAGATTCGCTCTACAGGATAGGAATTCAAATTGGGCAGGATCCTGGAGACAGNAACTGATGCAGAGACCATGGTGGGATGCTGCTTACTGGCTTGCTTTCCCTGGCTTGCTCAGCCTGCTTTCTTATAGAACCCAGGACCACTAGCCCAGGGATGGNATCACCCACCATGGGCTGGGTCCTCCCCTATTGATCACTAATCGAGAAGATGCCTTATAGCTGGATCTCATGGAGGCATTTCCTTAACCGAGGCTGCTTTCTTCTCTGATGACTCTGGCTTGTGTCAAGTTGACACACAAAAACAGCCAATNCAATGACAAGTACAAGAAAAATTTCTCTGCTGATATTAGAAACATTATAGAAAATATGTGAGCACAACCAAGATTGTCAACATATTTCTATGTGTGTATATCTCTCTATATAGTGTACTATAATATTTTATAATCACCAATCAAATATCAATTTTATCTACTAGATAGAAAACTTATGAACTTATTTCTTAGGATGTGTATGTGTGTGTGTGTGTGTGTGTGTATGTGTATGTGTGTGTGTATGTGTGTGTGTATGTGTATGTGTGTGTGGATGTGTATGTGTGTGTGTATATGTGTATGCATGTATGTGTATGTGTGTGTATGTGTGTGTGTATGTGTGTGTGTATGTGTGTGTGTGTGTGTGTGTGTGTGCACATGTACATATGTGTATGTGATAGGTTCTTTCTACATTGCCCTCCTGTCCTGGAACCCACTATGTAGACCAGGCTGGCCTCAGACTTTAGGATGTCTTATAATTGCCGGAGTAAAATAAATCAAACTTTGTCGAATTAGTCTTTAGTTATGTGTAGCTGTTTATCAATGATTTAAATCTACAACAGACAAAACCAAATGATTCCATTTGGGTGATAGACAATCAAATTCCTAGAAAAAGATGGTAGGATGNTGGCTGCCACATACAAGGCAAAGGGAAGCAGAACTATTGCTCAGCAAGTGGAGAGTTTACTTTTTTAAGTGAAAAGGGCTCTAGAGATCTCATATGGTAATGTGAGTAGTATACCTGTCACAACTGACCTATATACCTACAATGGTTAATATAGAAATATTCTATATTATGTACTTTCACAATTAAAAATTAACATGTATTTTAAAACTCACAGATAATAATCAATAAGAAGGTTACTTGACAGACATAACNTTGAAAAATCAAAGATCCAGATAGACTCTTGGCTCTNAANTCAAGTGGGAAGCAGAGCCATACATTCTTGCTATAGCCACTAGAGNGCGGTGTTTAAAAATGAGCAGTTCTTGGNAGGCAAGACCCAAGTAGGACTTTAAGTCTCCTTTACAAGGACTGTGGCCATGTGAGCCCTTGGAAGAAGGCATGGACAATCGCCATGAATAATGTCTTCTCATCCTCCACTTCAGCGGCCTCCAGAGCCATGAAGGGCGATGTGTCCGTTTATAATTCCCTTGTGACAACTGTACTCCCATGTGTGAAACAAGTTGAAACTCAATTAAAGAGGACGTGGCGCCTGCAATCTGTCATTAAGTCCTCTGGCACCAAACACAGCTGTAGACAAGTTTTCTTTTCTGCAACGGAGCAGCACCTCCCAGAGTTTTAATGCTAAATGAGGGGAGATTTAGGGGCTTCTTCAAGATCCAGTCTTGAAAAATAACTTCTTGGTTTGAAATTTAGGGACGACCAATAGGTAAGCCGGTGCTTCCCTGTGCTTCTGCANGCAGGGAATGTTTCTGCCAAACTTCCTGTCGATATAATAAAGGAGAAGGAGTGCGGAGGGAGGCGATAAGTTTGACAGTAACCATTTTCAGCAGCTTTGACAAGCCGAGAAACCCTGTACCTTCCTCATCCATTTCAGTCACTGGTGACTTTAAATGCAAGCCCCTTACTTCAAGCCTGACTGACTTCTCTCTTGATTCAGAGTAATTGTGATCCTCAGAGGTGTCCCAAAAGGAAACATTTGCTGCCGTATCCTCCCTGAGAGTTAGCATTGTATCTTTGGGTATCGCACTGGGGACTGAGAGTGTTGGGCTGCTGAAACCCAACAGGCCCACAAAGCGGGAAGATGACATCACTTGCCTCTCCTCTGGTGCCTTGAGCATGGTCCATTTCAATTACATCGGGTAATTGAAAGCAAGATCCCTTCTGAAATGCTAGAGCTCAAAACAATCCCAAAATGTTTCCGACATCTCCAAAGCATGCTAGAGCATGCATGTGTTGATATATGACAGCGTAGACTGCACAGTGCAATCACATTGATTGCCTCTTGTCATGATTACAGATGGCCCGAAGAANTCTAGGATTTTAATGAGCCAGTATGGATTTCATGTTCTACTTTGGGCCTGGGAGATGGGAGTAGCTTCTTTCGGCAGAGATTGATTCCAACAAGACTGAAAATTTAGTCAGCCTGGTTCCCTTTAGATGAGACTTTTCTTATGAAATAGACAGAGCACAGCAACCAGATCTTTAGGGAAAGTAGAAAGAAGAAGGAAATGATTTATCCTGTGTTTATTAGGGGTTAGCATGGATAATTCAGCNCATTTTCATCNACGGCTTTCAATATCCAGCTGGTTCAGCTCTTCTATGTTTCAAATATTGGAAAAAATATTATTTATAATACCCTTGCTGTTTCTAGAACATACTTTGAACTTAAAAGAAGACTTTTCTTTTTTTTCTTCATGCATCTGATCACATATTTCAACAACGCTACCCACACAAGTATCATTNGATATACCTAATGAAGAAAACTGTATAGATGTGAAAAANTGTCACTTGCGTGTTATCTAGTAACACTAAAACTCAAGACCCATCCCCTGATATATGAGTGTGACTTTACTCTCTTCCCACCACCTCTTAATTCATTATTTAGGAGAATTGACTGNCGTGTCATGGTTCCTGTCAGTGTTACTGTAAGCCTGAATCTTGAAGAACTTTACAACCAAGGAGAGAAAGTATGAAACGTCATATTCATAGGTCGTAGACNCATGACCATGTGGACATAGAATATACCTTCCCTCAAAGAACTGAGTTTAAGGAAAAGATAGTATGAAGTTTCATTTTTCAGGAGGCTCTTGATGTTTAATCTGGACCAAGAATCTTGATGTGCTAGCATCTTGACATCATTTGTCTGGCCATGGTCCTACTGAGCCTAACGAGGAAAGAATTTTGCTCCTAGATGGAACTGAACATCAATCAACACATCAAGAGGCTGTTCTTTGCCTTTAGGAAATACATATATGAAAATTTCTGGGTAAGGGGCACCTGCGATCTAGCTTGGGGACCAAAAANTCTCTATCAATCAGTTTCTATCTTACAGCTTTTGGACACAGCTTGCAAACCTTTGTGTTTTATTATATTCTCCCTTCCCCACTCACCATGGTTTCTGGCTTTTACTTCTTCCCAGTTCATTCTCAATCTCCCCAACCTCATCCTCAAATGAATTCTTCTGATTCTTGATTGTCAATTTTACACACTTGGGAAGATGAAGATCATCTAAATCGGGCTAGCCTGTGGGCATGCCTGTGGAGACATTTTCTTGATATCTAATTGATGTAGGAAGGACCATATTACCCAGTATGTGTGCTATCATCTCTCCTCAGATTGGGCTGCTTTGTGTTTGAAATGTAGTTCAAGGTGAGCCTTGGAACAAGGTTTCTGCATGGTTTCTACTTTAAGCTCTTGCCTTGAGTTCTTGGCTTGGCTTCACTTGGTGATGGACTGTAACCTGTAAGATGAAATAAACACTCCCTCCTCACATTCTTTGGGTCATGATGTTTATTGCAGGAAGAGCAAAGCAATCATTACCTTTTCCACAAGTCTCCTCCCATTTTCAAATACTACTTCAATTAAGTTGAAAATATCTAAAGATTTCAGATCTGTGGAAGGAACAGATGCAAAAGAAAAGCCCTAAAGCCAAAAATGTTCTTGTCAATAAGTTCCAGAGACTGCCAAAAAGAAAAGAAAAATGCTTCTGAGAAGCAGATTGCTCTCATTTCCCCCTTAACCTGTGATTAAAACTATGAGAAAATGGCTTCCATTTAGTAGCAGAGGACTTTTCCCTAGCCACTGATGAACTAGCTTTGGAGCAGAGTTGTAATAAAAGTTGAACAGAATGTTTGGGGAGAGGAGTAGTGGAGAGAAAAGGGAAGCAAACAATTTTTATTTTATTGTCACTTGTAGTGANAGGAAAGAGAGTATGCATCAGAGTGTCTATTCATGGGTATTGCAGGTATGTGCCACGTCTGAGACACAGAGAGAAGAATGAATGGGTAGTACTGGCTGCTGTGAAGAACCCCCTCAGTAGGTGCTGATTTAGTGCCATCCACATTCTTCTGGTCTCTGATTCAGAAAGGATTTCAGAATTTAGCAGTAAGCAATATTTCTCCCTTCATTTCTCCCAGAGTTCTACGTACACTTTTTTCTCCCCCTCATGCATGTCAGGGATCCTCCTGCTACAGCTTCTAAATCAGGCCAGGCCTCCCTTGACCATAGAAGAAGTTAGAGATTGAAACTGTGCATTGCAATTTGCCTTTCCACTGTTTCTGGTGTGGTATCTCTATTTTCTAAGACATTGGTTCAATAAATTGTGCACTGGAGTTTCTGGAGGGTGAGGGGAGAGAAGCTCACCTATGTGCAAGATTCTATAAGGCTGACTGACAGATTAGCTCTTTGTAATTGTGGAGAGATGCTGCATAGCCAGAGTCAAATTATCTTGGTTTATCTTCAGATCCCTAATGGTGAGTCCATTCATTTTNCACCTCTGTGTGCTACCTGGCATCCCTGTGACTGGCAAGTAGAACCTTCAAGAATGCAGTAACTTAACAGATCAATAGTTTCTACCATCCCAAAAGATAAGAATGCTGCAAGACAACATCTGATATCTATCGTGTATATTCCCTGCTTCACTGTAACCCAAGTAACTTATGTTGCCATTCTATTAGAAGAAATGCATTGATACCTGACTTTTTTGTGATTCTGTTAATGATAGTAATCTTATGAAACTGTTTTCATACAAAATATGCTAGTTGAGGCAACTTGAATCTTTATTTTTGGGCTGTGAATCAAGAGTAAACAATCTCCTCTTTTTGAGGTAAGAGCTCTAGTCTATGTCGGAAAAACAAATATGGATCATAAAACATAAAACAATACAATGAAATAAGACAATTCTAGGTTGAATTGTTTAAAAAGACAATATTATTCTTACCACTTGCCCAGATCATGGGAATTTCAGACAAGAGATTTAGAATCTGCTAAAGAACAATTACAGTGAGGGCAAGTTGAATTGAATGCAGAGACAGTACAAACAGGCTGGGAACATGCCATGGGCTTGCTGGGAAGTACAAAAAAATTAGTCATTTGCAAATTTTACAGGTTATTGCTGGGATCTGATGCTTTGTTCAAGTAAAGTGCTCTAAAACACACAAGTTTAATGGGTTCATAGTCCATTGCACTCTCTGACATTGCCTGCTGACATATCCTAGTATATTTTAATGCCTTTTCACACTTGACACGGCACTACTATACAGTAATTAACTTCCCATAAGTACATTTAGTAATGATTGCTGTTTAAACTGATTAGCCATTGATTTGTTCACATCAATTCAGTGACAACTCAGCTTCTCCAATTAAACAAGGCAACAATTATGACAGTCTTAACCAACACCATTTAATTTCATGTAGGAGAAAAAGAATACAATCAGGCAATATGCTTAAAGTTGGTCACTGTAGAATCACTTTTAATAACATGACTTTTATATAATGTGCATACTTAGGTTTTCTTAGGAGGATGCAAAATCAGGATCCATATGAAAAGTAATCAGTTCACAAAGTGTCTGTAGGAATGCAGAAACAAATTGTGAAATAAATCTGAAGTGTGTATCTCAGCATTTTATTTCAGGATGTTTTTGCCTTGGGCAAGTAGATCACATGAGTATGTATTCTTTTAAATGTATATAATTTTTAAGGTAGAAAATNAAAATAATTATTCTGACTGGAGACTTCTACAATCTCCTCTCCACTCTCTAGTTTCTCCTGAACATCTTACTGTCTTTCCATTTCTATGTAGTACATAGATGATATTCAAACTATTTTACCTGGCATTTGGAGACAATGTATTTGATACATTCAAATTCTCATCTTCCTGATTCTAATCTAAGCTCCTTTTGTGAGGATCTGTTTGACTAATATTATTTTTAAAAATCAGAATTTCTGCATAACTTTATTGGCTAATTGCCCCTGCCCTATCTTCCTGTAAGATACTGACTCTCAGCATTGCTAGCGTTTGTGCCCTTGTGTTTCACCCATTCTTCACATATGCTAGAGTAAATAATTCACACGTGATTCCTTTCTGCTGCCACAGAAGATTCGACACNTTTTGTGCTGCATAGCTCTAGTGACCCCATTGACAGTGATCACAAAGATACAGTGAGTCTTGGCAATCGGTTGTGTTTCACTGATTCTGCAACTCATAATCAACAAANGGTCACTNAAGTGAAGAAAGGACACACATCTATCACTAGGAAACATAACAAATCACATAAAAAGTAGAAAATGTGCCCAAAATGAAGGAAGCAAATATTTACTCTCCTCCTGTAGTTGCTAAAGTTGGGTAATGTTTTTCATTTTTGTTTTCACATGTTTAATTAATTTGCTTCAAATGATGCAGTGGTGAGAGCCATAGTGGGGCTGAGATATGGACCCTTCCACTGTTGGCTCCTCCACTTGACTCAGGCAAATTCGCAACTGGAGTTTTTCAAAGTCAATCCTTTTCTACTGCGATTTTTACTGATATTTTCTCCTCTTTCTAGACTGCTGTTCAGCATGGCTGACAACCTATGTCTGCCTCATATTTACTTCTTTCCTATGAAACATTACAACTTAATTTTTCCTTTCAAATTATCCTGATTTTAATAAAACTCAGGAAAGTGCTTTGAAATCCTTACCTAGTCTTTCTTTCTGACATGATATGAATCTGCCTCCCTGCCATCTGCTGATTCCTGTGTCACGAATCCTCCTGCTTGGTTGTTTGTNTCTATTGATGAGCTTCGTCTTTGATTNCTCCCGTGATCTTCAAGGCTCACATGTCTGTCTGTTGAGTACTTATCTCCCAGAGAGTCAATCATTTGTATTTCTAGTCATTTGTATGTAGAATATAGGTGAAGGTATCTGCTATATATTTGATATATGGATGAGAATATCACACACACACACACACACACACACACACACACACACACATGCCCAACACTTCCAATGCCACAGTGAACATTTTTAATGGGATATGCTGCCATCTATTCAGATTTAATATGTTCAAACATTACCTTAAACCCAGAGCGATTTCTTCCTTCCTTCTTTATGTCTTTTTATAAATAACTAGTCTCTGCTTATCAAGGACAAAAATATTGAGTCTACTTCATTTCCTTTTACTTATGACTGCTAACCCCCAAATCCATCTGTAATCAAACACATGCTGCTGATTAATCATAAAGTACTTTTCATATTTGGCATTATTCTGTACATTTATACCATGCTTATCACCATGCATCTGGATTCAGAGTAAGATAAAGGCACAGGAAGCCTTGGTGAGCAGATGCTGGGTGCCAGACAGGGGCATCTGCTTTCAAAAATATTAAATGCTTCTCTAGATTCTTCCTCTTCCCAATGATCTGCAACTCAGTCNTTCNATTAATAATACATNTAACANGATATTTTAGCCATTGCTTCTGTCCCCTAGGAAAAACTCTCCAGTGGCTCATGCAAGGGCACCCAATAATATGCTCCCTTTCCTTTCAACATTAACTCTNTTCCACTGGAGCTGTACCTTGTTCACTCCATTATACACTTAAAATGACCAACATTTTTTCTACCCTCATGCAAATGTCACTTTGCAAAGTGCATCTNTCTTTCCTCCAGCAGAAGTGTGTCATCCATGTTTCCACTTGCTAGTGGGATAACAGCAAACATGCCACAACCGGGAACCTGTGCATGAGTTTTACAGTAGGATTGTACATACTTATGACACTGGAGCTTTTTTCTTGTATGTTTGTGATGTGCATGCTTACTCCTGTGTGTCCCGGGGANTGTAAAAGCCAGAGAACATCCTTGGATCTTGTTCCTCAGAAGCCACTCACCTTGTTTTTGAGACAAAGTTTCTCACTGGCCTGGAACTTAGGAGCGAACAGCTAGCAAGTTCCAGGGATCTGAATGATTCTCTCTTCCTACTGCTGGCATGACGAATGCACCACTGAACTTGGCATTTTTACATGTTTTCTGGGGCTCAACCTCAGGTCTTCACACTTGCAGCAAGCGCTTTAATGATTGTTTCATCTTGTCAATTCCCCCTCCCCGCTTAGCAAGTGAAGAGCCAAAGTTAGAATAATAAAGCACTGTTCCAGCCGAGAGCGGAAGAGCAACGGGGTCTAGTAATTGGAGACCACACTGAATTTCAGGTATAGAAAAATTATCACCTGGGTAACCATGTGTGTGACTTTACAGAAACAGCATGGACCAGAAAGTCACTCAGCTGTCCACAAACAATGATGGAAATTAGAGAGTGGGTGAAAACCACCAATTTCCGTGTGGTTTGCTATGTAGCAAAAGTTAGTTGATATCTAAAGTTTAGTTGCCGCGTCCTTTGTGCCTTTTAAAAGTTCGTACTTCTGCCATGATTTTCTTCTATCTTTTGCTGGGATCGTATGGTGTTCTGTTAATATCAGTAATTGTAGGAACTCCTACCAAAAATACTTTAATATCACTTATCATTGTACATCTAAACCAAGTATCAGATATTTAATATTATACTGCTTATCAATGTCTTCCTTGTCTATTGTATCCAAAGTTGCAAAATATCAGTTCTAACACCTTAGAATTTGTGTCTTGTCAGAATTCATCAGCACTCTATAGACAAAGGTTTATCAAGAAACATTTTTTTCTTATTAAAGGAAAGATACTTTCATAATTAAACTTTTCAAATGCAAAGCAATGTTCATAGTTTCTCTTATGAAAAAACACATATTCAAATTTGCAGTAAATCTGAGGATACATTTTTCCCTCTCCTCTCCTCTAGAACTTCCTTCCCAGAGAGATATGCAAAAGAAAGCTGGAGAAAGAAAAAGAATCTAACTTACCATGGATATGTTTTTCTAATCTCTTATAATAAGTAGCAGGATGAAAGAGGTTTATCTTATTTATCTTTCAGCTTTATGTCAAATGCACATCCTGATATGCACAGGATGCACAATGAAGCTAAGATTTTTCTTCTGCAGGATCATTAACTTAGAAATTCCTAGCTCTTATTTTTCAGAGTGCCTATAGCATTTTTTACTTCAGTGCTGCATTAAAGTAATTTTTGCATTTAATGTAGAATAAAGGCAGAGCTGCCTCACAATGCCCTAACCACAGGTACGTGGGTGAACAGTTGTCTACAGATTATAGCTTCAAAAAGGATTCAAAGGACAGCTGAGAAAGGCAAAACAACTCAATTTGGAATGAGAATGAGCTTTGAAACTGGCATGCTTCACTGAGGATGGGGTAATTTCTTTCCTACTGCAGAGCTGGTGCCCAACACAAATTCTGCTTCCTAGACTGAAGGGGTGNAATATTCCAATCCAAAGAGAATCAGAGGTTCATTAGGATAGAATTAAAAAGAAAAAAGCACATTGTCTACATATGCCCATAAATCTACTGTTAAGGGTAAACGTTTGCATATAATCACCACCTATTATCATATTTTCAATCTATAAACTTTAATTTCATAAAGTCTCAAAATAAGGAATTTGAACTTTAAGAAGGAAAATATGGAGGGCTGGAGAGAGGGATCAGAAGTTAAGGGCACTGGCTACTCTTCCAGAGGTCTTTAAGTTTAATTCCCAGCACTCACATGGTGGCTCCCAACTATCTATAATGGTAACTCATGCCCTCTTCTGTGTACAGATATACATGTAAACAAAGCACCTGTATACACAAAATACATAAATAAATACATCATTTTAAAAAATGAGTTGACCTTTTCTCAATTAAAAAAAATGAGAAAAAATATAGGACTTGCTTTGTTTGTGACTTTTTTCATGAAAATTTGGATATTAAATTTTTAAACAAAAGACAAAACTGTAAACAAGTGAGTCATAAAATTTTCATAATTTAAATTATGCACATTANTCTATAAATTTTTATTTGTCTCTAAAAGTAAACCTAATTCTATTATATATACTGTATTTCATATGCTATAAACAGTTATATATATTATATATCATTGTATGTTCTTATTTGGCACAATTTCCATATTTTCCTCCTCAACTCTATTTGCATAGTTTTCAACATTTTACAANACTTCAACATCATCACTCTTTTTCACTACAGACAGAAACCTCAAGCACCCTTGATCTCCATCCTTGATGNCTCCTCTTTTCAGAAGCCATACCTACTCTATAAGGACATCTTCCTGACTTCCACTCAGTTGCTTAAAATTACATTTTCCCCAACTTTTCCCTCAGACTGCCATTTGAATCATTTCAATAACCATTTAGTGTTATCTCAGTTTTTTTCTTGGTATTTCTCTTGTGGTATGTTGTCAGTACTGCAAGTACTCATCNTTCTGATAGCTAATGTATATGGGGTCGCTAGTTGTTTAACCAAACACTAATTCAATACAATAGGAAATCCAACATATTTTTAACTTGTGAATATCTATGAAGAACAAAATTAGTAATCTTACATTAATATAAAATCATTATTTCAAGTTGAAAAACTAGGCACCAAGGGATAGCTTAGTCAGTGAAGTATTTGCCAAATAAACCTA
>LZPO01118403.1:0-21860 GCA_001675575.1 Neotoma lepida | reverse complement strand
CCCAGTCACAGTAGCCAGACTCCTTTTCTGATGGGCTTTTGTTAACCAGCACGCACCTACATCTCCCAGAGGAAATTATCACATGTTGTGTTTATTTGGGTGTGACATCTTTATTTTTTATCATATCTCACAGAATTAGTGTCTGAGAGCCATGCTTTGTATGATTCTCCCTGTTATAGATGGCAATAAGGACAGGTGCCCCAGCCTAAAGGTTATGACACTATTCTTATTTTTTTAAAGATTAGATAAGGCAATGCTATAGTTTACTTGAACACAAAAATCTTGAGTTCTGAACTTTACTAGAGTATTTTTCTATATTGAAATTAAGAAAAATAAGATAGTAAAAATAATCTTTAAAAAATCACACTTCTAATTATATAGTGAATCTTGAATCCACCATATGTTTCATCTAACTAAATCAAATTGGATATGTATATGTGTTGTATCAACACAGACTGATAACAGAGCGCTTCAGCCATTAAAGATCTCCAACTGTACACAAGGATAAGAAAATTATGTGATCATAAAGTAAGCTGACAAGTTACTGGTGATATTTTATATGAGCAATTTAAGATTTTTTTCATATCCCTAGTTACACAGAACAATTTCCTCAGAACTTTGGTGAAGTAAATGACATTTGCTGTGGGCATATTTTAATTCATGATCTTCAAGTCTTAAATATGCTGTGAGGTTATGGTAACTCTAGGTCACCATGCAGATCAGAAGTTCTTGCTACATTGTTAAATTCAGACATCAGTGAGTGCCACACCTGGTCCAGAACAGAACCAACACACATCCATGGAATGAACTTCCCTGGCCAGGGCTTAAATTTTCATCAACTGTTTGGATAAGGGGCCAAGGGGAAGCTAAGTTGTTCACNCATCTTGTTGTCCTTATTCTTTAAAGTGACCAAGGAAGCAGGTATGGGAAACTAGTTTTATAGGTGAGAAAATAAAAGGTAAAGTTCAGTAGTTTGTCTCAGATCTAAGAGATGGGGCAATGAATGGCTAGGGGTGAATCCTGATGGTTCCCAGGGAAATCCTCACCACATGAAAATGATGAGTCCCTGGACCAGCCATTGTTAAATCATTTAGGAAACATTTAAGTAGCAGATACATCCCTCAGCTTGTTGCACAGCATAGTAAAAGGCAGTTAAAACTAATTTAAAATTTGAGTCTTCCTCCTTAGTACACCTCTGTGCTCTTGGCTATATATAATGATTTGGATACAAAGAACAAGTCCCTTTCCCTGCACACAAAGTGAAGCAAAGTGCAACACATGGCTGGTGCTAAAGAAGAATTCTATTTCTACTTTGTAAATCACTCATTCCATGTTCTGTTCACACCATTAAGGATGTATGAATGTGCTTTGTTAACTTCTTGAGGAATGACTGCTTTCCCCCACTCACAGATCTCTATGATTTTGGTTCTAAGGTTGCTACCTAAAATGTCAAAAATATAATAAGTATGACTAGAAGAGTTAAAAATTACTGAATGCCAATTATGTACCAGATACTAAGCAATATATTTACATATCTTTAGTGTTTGAGGAAACCAAGTGCTAGCTAGCTGTTATCATTTATAAACTGTAGTACTTTTAATTTATAAATTAAACATTAATTTTATACATGAAAAAATATAGGATAAAGTTGAAGTGATTTGCCTAAGATTCAAGAGCTTTGCAATAATGGCATAAAAATGCAAATCTAATTATCCTCAGAGCAAAAGAAACTGTTTCAGGTAGTAAGTCATCCCCTGAGAATGGCAGACTCTCTAACTGTGGAGTGAGTAGTGCAAGAGGGGATGCCAGGCTTGCCTACTACCTTATGGTCTTATGCCAGAGGGAAGGACAGGGGTGTGCCCCTTTTCCACATTTCCCTCTGAAGGGAGTTGAAAGCCTCGTGGTGCATTCCATTCTGCATTTTAGGGCCTTGAGACCAAGACGTTCAATGAGATATTTTTATTTGGTCAATATTGATTTTTCTGACAAAGTTTGGGTTTCTCATTTGTACATAACCAAACCAAAATAGTCAATAAATGGTTTCATTTCAAATATAAAAAAATATTTAATCGATTAAAGGCCAACCAATGTTTTGATGCACTTCAAGGCAAATAACAATTGTATCTTGTTTTAAAAACCTATGCTTTATTGTTTAACCATTTTCCTTCTTATTTACTATCCGAACTAAAGTCCGGTCATTCATCCCTATTCCTTACCATTTTGAACAAATTGTTCCTAAACACTAGAATTGTGTCTTTAAAGGGTATATGGAGTCATCTTTAATGTCCAGTGGGATCCTTTGTTATAACTGGGCTTAATGAATACCCTGAAATGATCACAGTTACATGAAAGCATTGAGAGGTCACTCTCCCTGGCTTTGCATGTAGTCACTTCCCTCATACCTATCATGCTTGAAGCTTTATACTTCCACACTCTATGAAGAACCTCTGAAATGTCTGCTTTTGACATATTTTTGAAGCAGAAATTTGATTTTCACAGTATCAGAGCTCAAATGTCCAACTGGTTAGATTAATACATGTACCTTTGTAGGCGAATGTTTGTCCGGTTCCCCCGCCCGGCTCCCACGGCCCGCTTAGACCCAAATAAACACACAGAGGCTTATATCATTTTTAAACTATGGCCCTGGCAGGCTTCTTGCTAGCTAGATCTTATATCTTAAATTAACCCATTTTATAAATCTATGTCGCCACGTGTTCCACGTGGCTTCACCTGTGCGCCTTTACATGTTGCTTTTTAGGTGGCAGAATGGAGTCTGCCCAGCTCTGCTCTCTGCTTCTCTTCCCCTAGTTCAAATGTCCCGCCTATCCTTACTCTGCCTCACCATTGGCCAAACAGCTTTATTTATCAACCAATCAGAGCAACACATTTTTAGAAAGACATTCCCATCATACCTTTTCTTCTTTAACTAGCCCATTCACCTAGAAAATAAAAGTTTGTGAAAATACATCACTACTGATGCCACATGTAAGGACTTTTAGTTATATTAAAGAGTCAAGAAACGAAGTGAAAAACATCTCAGAAATTGCATAACTTTGGATGTTGGCTATAAAGTTTATTTTAAAGACTGAAAACAAGTAAGGACATATGTTTCACTGTGAGCTATGAATTCTACTTTTCTGTATTCTTTCAATTTTAATACTTTTGTGCTATTAAAAAACCAGATACAATCTCCTTTCTTATGTTGTACTGCTTGTTAAAAGTATGTTTTTGAGTNTCTCATATTGATTCCCTTAGCCTGTTTTTACTTTTCTATAGGTCTACCCCTTAGTCATGTGTTCGTAATTCTATTGCATGATATTCCTCCTAGAACTCACTGACTTCCTATTTTGATTTTCACTGGTTTTTCTCATTTTAATTTTTTGAGAAGTTCATATACGAGTACTACATTTACATCATTTATTCCCCCTTCCTCTTCCATTCTGAACTCCTCCTGTATCCCTTCATACAACCTGCTGAGTCCATTTAGTGTTGCTCATATGTGTATGTGTTTATTANTGAACACTTGTGGTTGGATAATCTATCAGGGGTCTTATCCCTGGAAATAACTGATTTTCCTTCTCTTTGTTTTTTAATTTTTTTGTATTTTTGAGACAGGGTTTCTCTGTGTAGCTTTGGAGCTTGTCCTGGAACTCGCTCTGTAGCCCAGGCTGGNCTTGAATTCCCAGAGATCTGCCTGCCTCTGCCTCCCGAGTGTTGGGATTAAAGGTGTGCGCCACCACCATCTGGCTTGATTCTTCCTCTCTTAACAGCCACTAATGGCCTCTAACTCCTCATTTATAAATCTTTTGGCCCCCTCTTCTGTGACTCTCACTGGGCCGCAGGTGTAGGGGTTGTAATATAGATGTATCAATTGTGGATGGGCAACCCCACTTGTTCTCTGCATTTTGACCTTTTGTGATTGTCTCTGATGGTCCCTGTCAAAAAGAAGTGTCTTTGATAGGAGGAGAACACTTACCTGTGGATATAAGTATTGATATTTAGAAGCAGTTGGAGATGATACTGGTTTGGGAAAGTGGCAGTAGTGAGTTCTCCTCTAGGGTCCATGGCCTCAAAAGCCATGAGTAGTTAGCTAAGTTTACAGTACTAAGTATGATTTCCCTCTTATTGAACAGATCTTGAGTCTTATTAGGCGGGTATTGGTTATGCCCAAGATTTAAGTGCCATTGTTGCACCCTTGGAGTTATCTTGCCATGCTAGTCATTGTGGTTTGTAGTTGTCTTCACATCTGGGTGGGATTTTTAATTGCTTTCTTCCCCTGGAAGTTTGCATGGACTCTTCAGATACTATAAGAACTAGTCATCATGGAGGAGGCTTCCTGGAAAGTTCTGTCTTGATTCCTCCATATCCTTTGCCTGAAGTGTGTAATGTTTTCAACAATAAGGTCTTACTTCTAGTTTGGGGTATCCTGTATTGTTCTAGGAGTTGCTCAGAATACCCTAATCAATAATTCAGAGTGAGGTTTTTCCTGTCTGGCACTGGGTGCTGTATACATCATAGCTGAGACTTGACCTTACTGGGGCTGTGAGAGAATGAAGAAAGAACTAACATACATATTGAAAAGCTGAGATCAGGTGGGCTGTTTACCCTCTGATGGAGTGGTACCAACTAAGCAGCAACCTGGAACCTCAGCATGTTTATTATGTTCAGTTCAAAAGGAGGGGTTAGCTGGTCCATAGGAGGTCTCTATGGGAGCAGTCTCAGATTGGAGCCATCCAGGTTAAGGAAACTACCTTGCTAGTGTTTGGGNACACTGAACCATCCTTTATGAACATGCAGGCTTGAACCAGAGGAAAGCTTTACCCTTTTTCTCTGAGCCTCACCCAGAGGAAAGCTTCACCACTCACTTAGTTCTGAAGCTTTGGCTTATAAAGTCGCTACTCTAAATTGGTATTCCCAAAAGATGCTCCATCCACAGTCTTCTGCATATTTACTAATGGCAACTCCAGTTTCCTAGCTGCTCAGGGCACAAGTCTTAAACCATATTTGATTATTTTCATTTCATGCTTACCTAATAGGAACTGCTATAGCTTCACTGCCAAAACATTCTAAAATCTAGCCAGGCTTCTCTTATAACCATGTACAATATCAAATTGGTAAATGCGTGTGACTGCCTTGGAGGTGTACATTATCAAATATCGGTCACTATTTCTAAACCGAAAGTCATCTTCTTCCCCTGCTCTCCTTTCCTTCCTNCTTTCCCCTCTTTCTTGCATANTGAATGTACACCATGCATATTGACTACTCTCACTCCCAACTCCCTATTTCCTTATCCACCCTTCCCAAAACTCTCTCCTGCCTTCATGTCTATGTGTTTTGCTTTGATGAGATGAGCCCAGGCCTTCTGTGTGACTGATTGTTTACAGGGCCATTCTTCAGTGGGCCCAGGGCAGATAATCACAGTTGTGAGTTTGTGGTGTAGTAGTTATAGAAAGTCTAGAGAATGACTTTTCACAGCCCTTCACCCTATCTTGCAGCTCTTACATACTTCCTGCCCCATCTTTTACATTGTTTCTTGAGCCTTGGACTTAAGAGGAAATGGCCAGGCTCATAGAATGTCTTGAATTGTGTTTCCAAATATGAACTTTCTCGCTCTCCTACTCAGAGAGACCATTTGATAGCTATTTTAATACAATTTGGCAACTTGCAGATGAATGTAAACAGAAAAATGTGCTTGTTAGAATTTATATTACCTATTACATTGAAGACAATGACTTTAAAAATAATAACTTCTGGTAATTATATCATTAATCAATTCATTTGTCAAAATGTTTGTATTTTAGTAATTAGTGGCATTTCCATTAGGTTTATTTTGTTGTGAAATTCTTTGATCTAACACTTTGAAATTTGATATAGGAGCTTCCCAGTTTGCTTTATGCTACTATGATAAAACACTGGACAGAAGCAGCTCAAAGAAACTCTCACCTTTTATTTCACATTTTTTTCAGTCAAGCAAAATAGTTTTTATAAATACTTCTTTTGCTTTATTTGTGATGGTCTCCTCTACATTTATGGTTAGTTTTAATTTTGATCTCAGAGATGTCTTTTCACCCATTCTTGTCTTTTATTTTGGTCAAGTGGCTCTTATGGATGACTTAGAGTCATCTTTCCAAACTGGAAATGGTTTTCCCTTTCACTAATTGTCATGAGCTAGTCAAGTATTGTGGACACTGGCTTGATCTGTGGATTTTTGTTATAAAATGTTGATACTGTGGTGTTTTAGAAAATGAAGAGACATTTGAATGTTTTAAGGTAATTCAATGAAGAGAGAAAGAGAGAGAGAGAGAGAGAGAGAGAGAGAGAGAGAGAGAGAGAGAGAGAGAGAGAAGACTTCTGATTTTTTATTATATTATAACATAAGGTTTTGAGGGAAAATCACTTGAGTGTTACATGTCAAAAACATGATGATATTTTCCATTAGTGGATGAGGCATACTTAAAATGTTGGTCCTTTCCTTGTTGCTTTAAGTACAGCCTTTAAAGCCTCCACAGAGCTTTCATTCCTGACCTAAGCTTCACACAATAGCAGCAGGATTGGTGAGTTCCCTTTATGGTTTACCTTCACAATGATGACAAAAGAAGCTGATTTCTACTAACTACCTGGTGTTTCCAGGATAAAACCATGGCCAATATGCAGTTGCAATTCTGAAATTAATTTGATATTTAGTGCTTAGATTTAGCAGGCCCTCATTTTGGTTGTGGCATGCAGCAACACATGTTCTACCCCACAGCATGGGCACCCTGCATGTTCTATCCTAGCTTCATAATGACATCACCTTGACACCTTACTGTACTGTTAGTGAAATAGTAGCAAGAGGAACAAGGTGGCAAGACACTAGGGTAAACATTATTTATTTTTATGTGGACATAGTAGTCTTGTTTTCTTGTGTATCAATTTTTAACCACTTTTGGCTTGATGCATCATAATTTGGGGTTATGTATCATATTGCCAACCCACTTTAGTGGAGTAGGGAATATGTTTTGCATCTTATAACCTGTTTCTCTTTGTTACTTCTGGAACAGTGAGTTAAGCAGAGCTGGAAGTAAACAGCAAAAATGTATTGGTCTATATTTTACCATCTTAATGACATGATGTATTTATTTACATATATATGTTAACATATATAAATATTTGGTATCATTGTTATATTATTGTAATAGATTGAGGAATAAGCAAGAAATTGGAGAGATGTAAGAACATAAAGAGCTAAAGCACAGTGATCCCAACAGAAATACCTGCCACACCAAATACTGGGGGCTTCCTCCTGTTTCTTAATGTGGCTTCTGCCTTTCTCTGCTTATGACCAGTGATGAAAATAAGCCAGTGTGAACACTCAGAGAGCCAACTGCAGGTGCTGAGTTGCATTTTTCTACTGGCTCAATGCTCAAAGGGACATTCTCACATCTAACATGGCTGAGACTAGCTACCTGAGGAGAAAGATCTGCTCTGCTTTCAGGTGTCTGGTCTGTAGGAAAGGGTGTCTCTCTGGAGCAAAGGGACCAGGGATGCTGGGATTAGCTGAGAGAAGAGGCTATGTGAAATTTTCTAAAAGATGGATCAGTTTTAGAAATCTATGTTAAAAGGATGATGGGTGTTTTGGTGGCTGGAGGGGAGACTAGACTTGGGGAACAGGTATAAGAAACACAGGCCTTCAGAAAGTGCAGTTAAATGATGGGATGTTCTGGGTAATGTAGACCATCTGGCTATCTTATCCTTAGAAATTTCGCAGTCATTCTTCAACTTAGCTTTACAGTGGCCATATGTCACATACTGCCTGTGATGGGACAGATTTCACATATTTCTGCCATTATTAAGCTATTTGTTCCAAATAGGAGTTAGAAAATATGATTATTNTTCTTGTAGCCTTTAGCTCAATGTCTATTATTCTTTTATTTTATTTTTTATTTAAGAAACTTTTTATTCATTTTACATATCAACCACAGATCCCCCTCTCATCCCTCCTCTCCCCCCCCAGTCTTCTCCCTCCAACCAACCCTCATTCTCTCCTCCAAAGGGGTAAGGGCTCCCATGTAAAGTCAGCAAAGCCTGGTACATTCAGTTGAGGCAGGACCAAGTCCCATCCCCCTCTGCATCAAGGCTGAACAAGGCATCCCACCACAGGTAATGGGCTCCAAAAAGTCAACTCACGCACCAGGGATGGATCCTGAGCTCAGTGCAAGGGGCGCCTCAAACAGACCCAGCTACACAACTATCTCAGTTATGCAGAGGTCCTAGTCCAGTCCCATGCAGTTTCCACAGCTATTGGTCTAAAGTTCGTGAGTTCCCACGAGCTTGGTTCAGTTGTCTTTGTGGGTTTTCCTATCTTGATCTTGACCCCCCCTTGCTCATATAATCCCTCTTCTCCTTCTTTGACTGGACTCCCGGAGCTTGGCCTGGTGTTTGGCTGTGGATCTCTGCATCTGCTTCCATCAGTTACTGGATGAAGGCTCTATGATGACAGTTAGGGTATTCACCAATCTGATATCGGTAAGCCAGTTCAGGCACCCTTTCCACCATTGCTACTAGTCTAATCTGGGGTCATCCTTATGGATTCCTGGGAATTTCCTTAGCACCAAGTTTCTCCCTAACCCCATAATGTCTCCCTCTATCAAAATATCTCTTTCCTTGCTCTCCCACTCCATCTGTCCCCCAGCTCGACCATTCTGTAATTCTTATTGTATACAACCAAAGAGAGCATACAGAAGTCTTCAAGTCAATGTCAGTGTTTCCTAAATCTGATTGTTATAGAATTGTTCAGGACACTGCTTCAAATAATGGTTCCTGTGATATCTGCTTTAACCTTCTCACTTCATAAGTTCAGAAGTATTTTGATGTGGAAAATATTCCGTGCCTGTGAAGCAAATGTTGCCTACGATCTTGAAACAACTGGGCTGCTAGACAGATTGAGGAGACAGGGGACCAGTCAGGACTATTTGAATGCACACATTCACAATTTCTTGTAGGAGTGCGTCTCATACTGTGAGTTTGGGCTTATGGGGATATTTAAACACCTGACACATTCATATTAAAATTATAAGTGTGAATCTATAAGCAGGTCTCTTGGAGAGAATTGTAGCTTTCATCATGTTCTCAGTGTAGGAAATATCAAGAAAGGTTACAGACCCAAGGCACACAGGCCCAAGATTCAAAGCAAATTCCAGAAAAGAAAAGCCATGATCCTAGACTTAACTTCCCTTCTGTTTTTCCTCTCTTCTTCCCTCCTCCTCTCCTTTCCCTCCCTCCCTTTCTTTCTCTTTCCTCTCTTTTCATCTTCTTACAACTCATTGTGGATATAATAACAGTGTCCTTTGCAGGTTAAAAAATACATAAAGTTAGATCCCACCACCACAGATGACTTACTATTAAAATATAACCTTTTCTCTCAGGCAAGTATTTTTAATCTTGTCAACTAACATTTCACCGGGTGTGTATACTGTACATGTGGGTGAAGGCTCATGTATATGGTGTATGTATGGTATAGACAATGTGTGTGTGTGTGTTTATGTACATGTGGGTGAAGGCTCATGTATATGGTGTATGTATGGTATAGACAATATGTGTGTGTGTTTATGTGTGTGCATATGTAATGTATACATCTGTATGGTATAGATGTATGATGTATATAGTGTGTATAGTTTGTGTGTGCATATGTGTATATATGTGTATACATATGTATGCATGTGTGTATGGTATATGTGCATATATGGTGTATGTGTGTGTATGATGTATGTGGTATGTGTGTACATGGTGTGTGAGCATATGTGTGTGGTGATTATGATGTGTGTATGGTGTGTTTGGTATGTGTGCATGTGTGAGCATGTGTGAGCTTGTGTGAGTAAGGTATGTATGGTGTGTGTGCACATATGTGTGTATGATTTGTATATATGTGCAGCTGTGTGTGTATGTGTGGTATGTATATGGTGTGTGTGTGTGTGTGTGTGTGTGTGTGTGTGTGTGTGTGATTTGTATATGGTGGGTGTCTGTATGTGGGTTGTATATGGTGTGCATGTGTGCATGTGTATTCAGCCTCCCTGTGCTTCGCACAATCTTGTCTTCCTTCTGTTCTCCTGCTATCTATGTGTGTCCACCAAAATTGATTCTGGAACTGTGATCCAGTAAAATCCATCCTGATTTACCTTGGACTTAATATTCTCCAGCTGTGTTGCCTCAGCTCTAGGGAGACTTTTTCCTGACAAGCATATGTGGGTTAGGGAGCCAAGCAATTGATTGGAAACTTCAGGGCTATGAGTTCTAACTTGGGGTCTGCCCTGACACAGCGTGTGACCTTGGGCAATTCATTTGATCTCGGTCCAAATTCTCTGATGCTTGATAACAGGATTTTCTAGACATCTCCCTGCCAATAAAAGCATATGGAACTACTCCTTGTTCCACAGGGGAAGGCTACACTTCATTATCCTTCAGGCTTTTAACTTTTTTTCTGTTTGCCCATCTCCCCCGATTCCAGGAGCTCCATTGTCTAATGGTGGCTGTTTTCCCAAGCCTTAGACACACTTTTTTTCCCCAAAAATTTCATCAGCAATATTTCTCTATTTCAGTCCTTTCCAGTATTCTATCCTTAGTCCCTAAATGCTTGTCTCACAATAGTAAATAACTGCTGCTTCTTTAGAACAGTGAATTATGCAGAACTGGAGTCTGCTTGACCTTCCCATGGCTACTGTAAACAGGACAGCTAAATCTCTCTCTTTTTTCTGCAGTCTTTAAAGTATAATTTATTGTTTTATGAGCATTTACAAAAATCACTTTTATAGTCTTTACTTTTTACCCTTTTTACTTTTTTAACACCTCCTTTTATAGAAAATGATTAAGTTAATAAATTTTATTAAAAGCATACAATTTCAAGACTTTTTTGAGAGAATTTGCATTATTCCTGCTTTTGGTTTTTGGGTGGAAGATCATTTATTTTGATAATAGCTGGGTTTTTAAAATTTTGGAATACACACACACATGTGCTCACACACACACCAATATATAATCAAGAATTTTATGGGCTGGCATGGGAAAAAAATAGTAGCTTGTAAAGAGCTTTAAAACTCATCATTGCTGCCTATTTTGAAGCAATAGTTGAAAATATTTCTAACATTTTTTGCTTAATGCATCAAGAACATATGTCTCCTGAAATCCTGGATTTTAATAATTCATCACTAACTTTTGTTAATGATAATTGTGGGTTCTTGAGCCGAAGTATGAACAATAGTCAGCATGTGGTTCACAGTACGTTGATCAAACAGGCATGAGTTACACAATTAACAGAGTAACTTAACCAGGAGCCCTCTGACTTGAAGTCTTCCTTGGGAGTGAGTAGCCCTTCATTTCCCTTGTATTCAGCCCCCTCATATCTGTCTCCCTAGGGGCTCCCTTTAGCTCTAACTAGATCATTGCTCCATTTTCACTCTAACTTCTTATAGCAATTCGCCAGACTGGAAGTACTGTAATAATGTTATATCTACACATTATTTCTTTGCAATGGAAGAATCCTATTAAGAAGCAGTAATATTTCATATTTATTATTTACTCTGCTTTAGTATTTTTATGATGTGTAATTTTATAATTAACCACAGTAACCCTGCAAGGATGTTTACTTTCTTATGTAAACCATCTGAATGAGGCACAAGGCTGTTAAGGCAATTTACCTAGAGGTATAGAGTGAGGAAAGGCTTGCTCATCTGATACCTTGTATATTTAACTAACACACTCGAAAAATAGCCAGATGCACCCATATGTGGATCNACTGTGCATTACCTGAAGACTGTAATAGACTCCATCACATATAGAACTGCTCAATGGTTAAGGGGGAAGGAGGTAGAGGAAAAACACAACTCCTTTTCATCTGTCACATGCACATGTGTGCACACACACATACACGAATACATATACATGCAGACAAGCTAAGCTGAGTAAATACGCATTTATCTGTTTCAAACTGAGTTTCCAAATAATGTTTTATTTGAATAATTTCTCTATAAAAACAAACATGCTTTGAAAAATACTGCCCTCTACAATCCCACTTATCATAGTGCATTCTTATCTCTCCCCCCATATCTAAAAATGCTAATGTAACTCAAATGTTAACTGGGGTCACCCTTATCGCTAAGGTTACCTTGTTTTTTGAGATTTAAGTTGCCTCTGACTCCATTTTATCTCTCCTTGAATGTTCCAATGCCACCCTCATATCTGTCCACACCAGGACTTGTTTTCAGTTAGTACTCCATAGTGTCTTCTTGGCTTTGATGCCTGCTACTTCTTTCATCCNTGGCTTCCTTTCCTCTGTGGTTTAGGCTGATCTGTGTGTGAAACTATCCTTTCTCCTTCATTTGAAACACACTCCTACCCACATTGGCATACATGATATTCCCGAAGGAATACTTGTAGGTGATGGGAAAAGGTTTACTTCCCAGCAAAATAATTTAATACAGTGTTAACCATGCCTTTTCTTCAAAGGTCTTTAGCCACTTTCTGACCAGCAAGTTTCTGGGATTGTGATTATTGCCTGTTGTATACCATCTCACTTTTTATGTCTTCTTTCCTGTGTTCGTGCTCCTCTGGATCATCCGTCTCTCGTTTAAAATGCCTCTTCTAGACCAAATTGCTGCCGCCTCCCCTTTACCCATGCTTTCTGAACCTTACACTTACTCCTTCAGGAAAGTTACCAGAGTATTTTCTAAACAAAGATGATTTTGTCTCCCTAGAAGTTCTGGTGCAAGCAATTAAGATGAATTTCTCTAGCTACAATAACATAGTATGCTCTGCTGGAAGGTGCAATCTGGTTGATGACGGAGCTGCTCCAGAGGCTGTACTGAAACCATTTTGGGGAGCAAGGAGCCTAAGGTGGAGAATAGGCAAACAGCTTTTTACTTTGAACAATTAATATTGAGTGATAAACAATTATTGAACAATTACTCAGCATTAGAAACTGGGATGAGCACTTTATGTTATTTATGTAATTGGAAATACCACAGAAAGTATTTCTATTTTGTGCTAGTTAGCCAACATGTTAAGTAGCTTGTCTAAGAGTCAAGGAAGTGAGAAGCAGTCCAGCATGAGGGAACCGTGCCCTACTCATCCATGTTCTTAACTTCTGTTCAAGGCTCTCCAGCTACAAAGGGGACAAAATGGTGTTTCTTTTTCCTTTAATGGTCCACTCCATCTTGTGACATCCCTTGATTAGTTCCCGAGACTCTGAGATATTTTACAACTTCCTAAGAGAGTTNTAGAATTTGAGAAGTACAGACATTTCTAGCTCTCTTTTGAGAACATGTCTTTCTCCCAGGATACAGGAAATAATGAAATGCATTAAGTATACATTCTTTTATTCTTTTTTTTCTTAACAGTGATGAGAAAAATGGTAAGAAAGATACACATGTGATCATCCATTTTAGTGTGTGTCCTATAGAAGGTTACATTTGAATCTCCATTTTTATACAGTGTGCATACCAGCATCTACTTCCTCAGCATGGAGCTTGATACATATAAGAAAAATTCAGGAGTTTGTTGCTCTCTATATTTTAGTTGAATGTTTCATATTAATATATTTATTCAGTATTTGCATAAAATATTCAGTGGTTTTGACAATGGCTCTGAAGAAAGGCAATTTAATGAAAATAATCCCAGTATTTCTATCTTTATTTTGTACGGCATTATCTTATAAAGAAATTTAAAAAGACACATTTCAGAGAGCCACCAGAAGAGTCTTGTTGTCCAATACCTGCCTTTTACCGAGTTTTGCTGAAGACTGAAAGATGTGTAGATAAAGAAGCAGAGGTAGATTCTTATCCCTGGGGCTGCAGCTCCTCTGCCAGGGCCAGAAGGCAAGAAGGCCCTGTATATATGTCTGGAAAGAGTTGCANATGGTATTACAGCCACATGTGGAGACATGTGGTCTTGTTCATAACTGTTTACAGAGTTTGGACTTTGGACTTTTCTGTTATCAGCATTTACTATATTGANTGTGTGTGTGTTTATGTGTGTGCATATGTAATGTATACATCTGTATGGTATAGATGTATGATGTATATAGTGTGTATAGTTTGTGTGTGCATATGTGTATATATGTGTATACATATGTATGCATGTGTGTATGGTATATGTGCATATATGGTGTATGTGTGTGTATGATGTATGTGGTATGTGTGTACATGGTGTGTGAGCATATGTGTGTGGTGATTATGATGTGTGTATGGTGTGTTTGGTATGTGTGCATGTGTGAGCATGTGTGAGCTTGTGTGAGTAAGGTATGTATGGTGTGTGTGCACATATGTGTGTATGATTTGTATATATGTGCAGCTGTGTGTGTATGTGTGGTATGTATATGGTGTGTGTGTGTGTGTGTGTGTGTGTGTGTGTGTGTGTGTGATTTGTATATGGTGGGTGTCTGTATGTGGGTTGTATATGGTGTGCATGTGTGCATGTGTATTCAGCCTCCCTGTGCTTCGCACAATCTTGTCTTCCTTCTGTTCTCCTGCTATCTATGTGTGTCCACCAAAATTGATTCTGGAACTGTGATCCAGTAAAATCCATCCTGATTTACCTTGGACTTAATATTCTCCAGCTGTGTTGCCTCAGCTCTAGGGAGACTTTTTCCTGACAAGCATATGTGGGTTAGGGAGCCAAGCAATTGATTGGAAACTTCAGGGCTATGAGTTCTAACTTGGGGTCTGCCCTGACACAGCGTGTGACCTTGGGCAATTCATTTGATCTCGGTCCAAATTCTCTGATGCTTGATAACAGGATTTTCTAGACATCTCCCTGCCAATAAAAGCATATGGAACTACTCCTTGTTCCACAGGGGAAGGCTACACTTCATTATCCTTCAGGCTTTTAACTTTTTTTCTGTTTGCCCATCTCCCCCGATTCCAGGAGCTCCATTGTCTAATGGTGGCTGTTTTCCCAAGCCTTAGACACACTTTTTTTCCCCAAAAATTTCATCAGCAATATTTCTCTATTTCAGTCCTTTCCAGTATTCTATCCTTAGTCCCTAAATGCTTGTCTCACAATAGTAAATAACTGCTGCTTCTTTAGAACAGTGAATTATGCAGAACTGGAGTCTGCTTGACCTTCCCATGGCTACTGTAAACAGGACAGCTAAATCTCTCTCTTTTTTCTGCAGTCTTTAAAGTATAATTTATTGTTTTATGAGCATTTACAAAAATCACTTTTATAGTCTTTACTTTTTACCCTTTTTACTTTTTTAACACCTCCTTTTATAGAAAATGATTAAGTTAATAAATTTTATTAAAAGCATACAATTTCAAGACTTTTTTGAGAGAATTTGCATTATTCCTGCTTTTGGTTTTTGGGTGGAAGATCATTTATTTTGATAATAGCTGGGTTTTTAAAATTTTGGAATACACACACACATGTGCTCACACACACACCAATATATAATCAAGAATTTTATGGGCTGGCATGGGAAAAAAATAGTAGCTTGTAAAGAGCTTTAAAACTCATCATTGCTGCCTATTTTGAAGCAATAGTTGAAAATATTTCTAACATTTTTTGCTTAATGCATCAAGAACATATGTCTCCTGAAATCCTGGATTTTAATAATTCATCACTAACTTTTGTTAATGATAATTGTGGGTTCTTGAGCCGAAGTATGAACAATAGTCAGCATGTGGTTCACAGTACGTTGATCAAACAGGCATGAGTTACACAATTAACAGAGTAACTTAACCAGGAGCCCTCTGACTTGAAGTCTTCCTTGGGAGTGAGTAGCCCTTCATTTCCCTTGTATTCAGCCCCCTCATATCTGTCTCCCTAGGGGCTCCCTTTAGCTCTAACTAGATCATTGCTCCATTTTCACTCTAACTTCTTATAGCAATTCGCCAGACTGGAAGTACTGTAATAATGTTATATCTACACATTATTTCTTTGCAATGGAAGAATCCTATTAAGAAGCAGTAATATTTCATATTTATTATTTACTCTGCTTTAGTATTTTTATGATGTGTAATTTTATAATTAACCACAGTAACCCTGCAAGGATGTTTACTTTCTTATGTAAACCATCTGAATGAGGCACAAGGCTGTTAAGGCAATTTACCTAGAGGTATAGAGTGAGGAAAGGCTTGCTCATCTGATACCTTGTATATTTAACTAACACACTCGAAAAATAGCCAGATGCACCCATATGTGGATCNACTGTGCATTACCTGAAGACTGTAATAGACTCCATCACATATAGAACTGCTCAATGGTTAAGGGGGAAGGAGGTAGAGGAAAAACACAACTCCTTTTCATCTGTCACATGCACATGTGTGCACACACACATACACGAATACATATACATGCAGACAAGCTAAGCTGAGTAAATACGCATTTATCTGTTTCAAACTGAGTTTCCAAATAATGTTTTATTTGAATAATTTCTCTATAAAAACAAACATGCTTTGAAAAATACTGCCCTCTACAATCCCACTTATCATAGTGCATTCTTATCTCTCCCCCCATATCTAAAAATGCTAATGTAACTCAAATGTTAACTGGGGTCACCCTTATCGCTAAGGTTACCTTGTTTTTTGAGATTTAAGTTGCCTCTGACTCCATTTTATCTCTCCTTGAATGTTCCAATGCCACCCTCATATCTGTCCACACCAGGACTTGTTTTCAGTTAGTACTCCATAGTGTCTTCTTGGCTTTGATGCCTGCTACTTCTTTCATCCNTGGCTTCCTTTCCTCTGTGGTTTAGGCTGATCTGTGTGTGAAACTATCCTTTCTCCTTCATTTGAAACACACTCCTACCCACATTGGCATACATGATATTCCCGAAGGAATACTTGTAGGTGATGGGAAAAGGTTTACTTCCCAGCAAAATAATTTAATACAGTGTTAACCATGCCTTTTCTTCAAAGGTCTTTAGCCACTTTCTGACCAGCAAGTTTCTGGGATTGTGATTATTGCCTGTTGTATACCATCTCACTTTTTATGTCTTCTTTCCTGTGTTCGTGCTCCTCTGGATCATCCGTCTCTCGTTTAAAATGCCTCTTCTAGACCAAATTGCTGCCGCCTCCCCTTTACCCATGCTTTCTGAACCTTACACTTACTCCTTCAGGAAAGTTACCAGAGTATTTTCTAAACAAAGATGATTTTGTCTCCCTAGAAGTTCTGGTGCAAGCAATTAAGATGAATTTCTCTAGCTACAATAACATAGTATGCTCTGCTGGAAGGTGCAATCTGGTTGATGACGGAGCTGCTCCAGAGGCTGTACTGAAACCATTTTGGGGAGCAAGGAGCCTAAGGTGGAGAATAGGCAAACAGCTTTTTACTTTGAACAATTAATATTGAGTGATAAACAATTATTGAACAATTACTCAGCATTAGAAACTGGGATGAGCACTTTATGTTATTTATGTAATTGGAAATACCACAGAAAGTATTTCTATTTTGTGCTAGTTAGCCAACATGTTAAGTAGCTTGTCTAAGAGTCAAGGAAGTGAGAAGCAGTCCAGCATGAGGGAACCGTGCCCTACTCATCCATGTTCTTAACTTCTGTTCAAGGCTCTCCAGCTACAAAGGGGACAAAATGGTGTTTCTTTTTCCTTTAATGGTCCACTCCATCTTGTGACATCCCTTGATTAGTTCCCGAGACTCTGAGATATTTTACAACTTCCTAAGAGAGTTNTAGAATTTGAGAAGTACAGACATTTCTAGCTCTCTTTTGAGAACATGTCTTTCTCCCAGGATACAGGAAATAATGAAATGCATTAAGTATACATTCTTTTATTCTTTTTTTTCTTAACAGTGATGAGAAAAATGGTAAGAAAGATACACATGTGATCATCCATTTTAGTGTGTGTCCTATAGAAGGTTACATTTGAATCTCCATTTTTATACAGTGTGCATACCAGCATCTACTTCCTCAGCATGGAGCTTGATACATATAAGAAAAATTCAGGAGTTTGTTGCTCTCTATATTTTAGTTGAATGTTTCATATTAATATATTTATTCAGTATTTGCATAAAATATTCAGTGGTTTTGACAATGGCTCTGAAGAAAGGCAATTTAATGAAAATAATCCCAGTATTTCTATCTTTATTTTGTACGGCATTATCTTATAAAGAAATTTAAAAAGACACATTTCAGAGAGCCACCAGAAGAGTCTTGTTGTCCAATACCTGCCTTTTACCGAGTTTTGCTGAAGACTGAAAGATGTGTAGATAAAGAAGCAGAGGTAGATTCTTATCCCTGGGGCTGCAGCTCCTCTGCCAGGGCCAGAAGGCAAGAAGGCCCTGTATATATGTCTGGAAAGAGTTGCANATGGTATTACAGCCACATGTGGAGACATGTGGTCTTGTTCATAACTGTTTACAGAGTTTGGACTTTGGACTTTTCTGTTATCAGCATTTACTATATTGAGTGATTTTTATCCAAATTTACTGCACATGCAGTGTGCTCTCCAGAGGCAGCCTGGAGGCTTAAACCATTTATCATCAGTCCACTGATCTAACAAATACCTCCTATCAATATCTCCAAGCACAGAACATCTATACTCTGCTTGTCAAGAACCAGAGACTGGGCAGATATGATTCAGTCATCAGAGTATGTCATTTGGTTCTCCTTGAGTCAGAGCTCCTGTCAGGTGGGCCACCTACATCAGAGCTTGTAGGTCAGAGCACACTTCCAGCTCCTACATTCTGAATAGAGAGACAGACACTTCGCCTGACAGCAAGCCCTGCTCCTTTCTACTTAGCAGCTGCAAGCTAAAGAGGANTGTATCTGNAGGATCATGTCACCTTCCATCTTCCTCACTTTTAATTATTTCTGAAAATGAACAGCAGTTGAAGCTCTCTCTGTTTCATCATCTTTATCGCTACAGGGAAAGTGAGAGTTCCCTTTTAGGATTCTTAGCCTCATTAATAAATTAATTTAAAAACTGACTCAGAAGGAAGTTCAGGGACAATTTGATTAGACTTCAAGAAGAACACAACACTACAGATAAGCTGAAAATTCCAGCAGCCACTAGCAGTAGGAGATGGAGAAAAAGTCATGCCTTCTAAATTAGACACAGAAGCCAGAGAAAGGGTGAGAAAGACCAGAGTGTCAGGGAAAACACACCTGAGAATGCCCAACCAAGGATCTAAATTCAGAGGTCGTTGTATCTCATGCTCATGTGTCCTAGGACAAAGGATTTTACAAAGAACCCACAACCAGCAATAGGGACTGCTTATGAAGAAAGAAAAGGANTGTCAAGAAAGGAAGTAGCTGTTGATCTGAAGAAAGAGTCCAGCAAACATCCTGCTATGTGGTGTACAGCCTGTTGTAGAACCTGCATAGTCCCTGTCTCTCTGTTTTGTATTTCTCTGGCTCTCTTCTCCTGCTTCTCAAGTTCTGTTCCTTTAGAAGAAGCCCAGGGAAGGAAGGGCTTCTCGTCTTCCTTCACAAATGGACTTCTTTCATATGCTAGTCTGCGTGTTTCAACTCTCTCCTTATTCTGCCATATTATTGTAAAATGTTAGTTCACGAATATTGATGCAGATTCAGAGGTCTCAACCATGCTGTATTAGGGTTCTTTAGAGAAACAGAGGTTATAGGATTATAATATCTCTCTCTGTGTGTCTCCATTTATTTATTAGATTTATTAGAATTGTTTACAGGCTGTGATCTAGCTAATCCAACAGTGGCTAACTACCAAGAAAAAGTCCAAGAATCTAGTAGTCGTTCAATCCATGAGCCTGGATGTCTCAGCTGGTCTTCAGTATATGCCAGGATCCCAAAATAGGAGGCTCTAATGCCAGTGCCACAGTGGGCTTGCCAGTGGGAGTGAGAACAAACAGGTAAAGAGAGAGAGTTTGCTTCTTAATGTCATTTATACAGGCTGCCAGCAGNATATGTGGCCAAGATTAAAGGTAGGATCTTCCCACCTCAAAAGATCTGGATTAGAGGTGTATCTTCTCACCTCAGATGTTCCAGATTAAAAGTGGATCTTCCCACTTCAAATGATTTAATTAAGAAAAAAATTCCTCACAGGTATTCCCAGCTGTTTGGGTTTTAGTTATTTCCAGATGTAGTCAAGTTGACAACCAAGAACAGCCATCGCAAGTCTACATTCTGACTGAGCCAACTTGGAATGGAATGAAGAAATCTTGGCATCACAAATTATTATCTTGAGTATTTCAGTAAAGATAGTGGTTATTTTTCCAAAAGCTATGCTGCAGCCAACCAGAACATGCAAGATTTCTACCCCTTCCTTCTTGACCTCTGGAAAACCTCTACCCTTCTTCTTTTTCTACTTTCCCACCACCCCAATCTTGGACATACACAGCAGAATATCATTTCTTCAAGAGAAGTTGTTTTATAGTAACTGTCAGGTTTCTATGGGCTCTCATATGAGTCAGTTACCATGAATGCATAAAACTGCTACTCCTTGAGTCAAGCTGCATGTGCCTGTCCCAAGCCATGTTTAGTTTCCTGTCTCCTTTAGCTAGAATCCACTATAGCCAGTATGAACGGACAAGGATTTAATACAAGNGAGTGAAATGCTGCAGAATTGCTGGACAAGCTAGAACACAAGCTAACTCCCAGAGGTAAGCATGAGTTACCATGACNCTTCTGTCTCAGCTGTGCTCAAGAATGTTGCCAAGCCAGAGAGAGCAGGGCAGGACAGCACACGCCTGAAACCACAATATGTGGGGGTCTGAAGCAGGAACCAGAATGGCGACTTAGTGAGATTATGTAAAAAAAGAAAAGGAAACAAAACCAAACAAAACCCAAGAAAAAGAGAAGAAAAGACAAGGGATCCTACAAGACTTCTGTACATGGAGGCTGTACTGGGGGAGCTATTGCTCCCTGAGGTGACTGGAGAGGCAGTTTTGCTTCCTCTGAATGTCTAGCTGAGAATGCCTAGCTAGGAACCCCACAATCCCTTGCAGAAAGTGGGGTGCTCCCCTCTGCTTCCATGTCCTCATGACTTTCCNTGGTACTCCACTCTAAAAAATAATTCCATGCATCTAGCTCTTGCCCAAAGTTCTATTTACAGTAGTGTCTCAGAATTTTTTTTCCAATTTTTAANATCATAAACTCTTGCTTGCTAGAACAGATGCTAAGAAAATGTATCTTTCACGTTTACTAGTTAACTTACTGCTTGAAAAACTTCATACTGTATTTTTCTGAAGTGTTATCATTTAGAAGTCAATGTGGGTCCTAGAATTATCTGAATACTTAGTGTAATCATTGTCTTTATGAGGGAAAATGTTTTCAAGATCAAATAACATCTTTACCATTAGTTTTTTAAATTGAAACTCTTAATAATATGAAAACTGCCTTTTTGAAGACACTATTTTTACGTGTGTGTGTGTAGATACATATTCACATTCTATTAATGCAAATGGTTGTGAATAGTCCATACTCTGGAATTATTTGGGGCTTCATAATAATCAATTGGAAGACTTGGCAGAGTCTGGAGTGCCATGATAATTATAATTTTTTGAGTCTCTTGTGCCAACAGCCAGGCTTACCTGTTCACATGCAAAGCTTACTGTTTTACAGCTGTTGGTCCTATTACACTGATAAAATAGTTGCTTTTCTTTTTCCTGTCATAAAATACTTTCTGCAAACAACTTAAGGAAGAAAGGATTTCTTTTGCCTCATTGTTTAGGAAGGAATACAGTTCATTATGTTATGGCAGGAGCATGTGACAGCTGGTCACATTGTCTTCACAGTCAGGAAGCAGAGAGATGAATTTCAGTATTCCACTCTCTTTCTGGTTTTGGTTCAGTCCTTGACCCTAGCCCATAGAATAGTGTTTATAGGTAGGGCAAATCTATACTTCATAGTTAAATTCTTCAGGAAACATCCACACGGACATACCCAGAAATTTGTTGACAAT
>LZPO01118402.1:0-21879 GCA_001675575.1 Neotoma lepida | reverse complement strand
ATTAACCTGGAGTTCTATAGCAGCTACTACCCAGAAAGTAAATGTGTGTGTGTGTGTGTGTGTGTGTGTGTGTGTGTGTGTGTGTGTATATAAACAGAATGAACTGAAGGAGAGGTGAAAATGGGAGTATATGGGTAACCTGGTTACCTAGGTACTATTGTGCTACCTAAGGTCTTGTGCAGATCTGTAAGTATGTCCTTCCTCTTCTACTGGTGGATTTATAAACTAAAGATGGAAAGTCTGAATATACAGGAGGCTTGCAGAAATAAACTTCTATTTAGATGGCATTTTCTGCCTGGACCATTTTCAGGAGAGAACCACATGGTGGCAATGTTGCATCATTCCTCACAAGCCCTTTGCCAACTGTCTAATTCCAGGTAAATTCAATTGCTAGGCAATAAATTGGGAGATGATGTTGGTTTAACCAGTGAACATTATGCTCATTTTTGGTNCCACTGATTATGTTTTTTCCATGATAGAATACATTTCTACCCCTTGTTAGAACACTTGTGTAATTCCAGTAACAAACACGGACACTGTCTGAAGTCAGGTCATACAGACCTGGTTTTTTCCAACACTCGACTAATTGGTTTTATTCCATCCCACCAACAGCTGCTTGAGAAGAATACCTAGTGTCATACAACAAACCACCCACCCAGAAATAAGGAAACCGTCAAAATCCTACTCACCCTCCCTTTGCCAAGCTGGGCTCCCAGATGAGGCCTTATGACATATCCTAGTGGGTTCTCTTGAGGAAAACAANAGAAGTTTCTGCATACAGATATTCTGTTCGGAGTTGTGAAGTGTTCTCATGTAAATGATATTGTTTGGGATCTTTTCTCGATTAGGAGTCCATCTCTGACAGCATACTCCAACTTCAGTCCTTTGGTTTCTAATTGTGTTGAAAAAAGAAGACTAACTCAAATGCCGCAGGGATTGGTGCCTTCCTGGGGGTGACAGGCGTAGATCGGATGCTGAATTTCACTCCGTGGTTATGGATGTTAGAGGTGCTCTAAGTGTGAAGGAGGTGGATTGGTGTAGGAAGTCTAGGGAAAGTGTGCCACTCTCCCAGCTTCTCCGAGTTTACCAGGTTTTCAAATCACTTGGAGGACTTGCTAAATCAACTCCCTGGGCCCCAGCCCTAGCTGTGGTTCTGTGCTGCAGAGTCATGGCCCAGAGTGAGCCTTGCTAACCAGTTCCCAGGTCATGGGGACCCTGGGCCCAGTGACACCTTTCCTCAAAATGGAGGCAGCTGCTGATTCTCCTTGAAGTGCATGGACTGGAGAGAAACGCTGATTCCTGGGGATACGACTTGCATCATGGTCTAAAGGTGAGGATTCAAACCCAGGCCCTAGACATGAGAAACTGGTTATAGCATCTAAACGAGGATTGTGCTCAGTGCTGGGATTCAGTCCTGTATCTGCTGATTGACACGTGGCCCTTTCACAAATGACTTAACTGCTCAATCTTACTCCTCATGGGTGAAACAAAAAGGTCATTATTGGTGCTGGAGAGACAGCTCAGCAGTTAGAGAGCACTGACTGCTTTTCTAGAGGTCCTAGGTTTGAGTCCCAGCATTTACATGGCTACTCACAACCATCTGTAACTCTTGTTCCTGGGGATCCAATGTGCTCTTTTGGCATCCATGGACACCAGGCACTCAGGTGGTGCACAGACCTACATGCAGGCAAAACGCTCATACACATAACATAAAATATATTTTTAAAGTCCATTATGTCAGTTCTCTTGGAAGTAAAATATTTGACACCAGGCTATTTGACTCAGAATTTTCTCTTCCCTTGCTTTTTCTCAATTTCTATGCACACCTGAGATCACCTTGTACAATTATAAAGCGCTACCACCACATGAGTTAACATTACAGAGAACTCGTCACCATAAGCCTTCCCAGATCTGCTAGATGGTTGTATTCTGTCCACTATTTATTTGGTTGCAATCACTGGAAAAAAACCGTATTTGCATAATAGATCTAGAATACGGGACAAAGCCCTGGACAACTCCCAAAATCATCTCCANCACCTTTTCCAGATTGGCAGAGTGAACCCTGATCTTCTCCAAAGCTCCCTCACCCTGACTCTGTGAAGATGGGGATAGAACAGAGAGTCCCCCACTTGTTAGGCAGTTCCTCTATGGCTGAGCTTCACCACCAGTCCCCCATAGCACTTTTTAAAGAGACAAAGCATTGAGAATTGATTAAATGCATGTGATTCATGTCGTGGGATCATCTGGATCCATTTACAGGTCATATCACCCTTGACTTGAAAATGTTAAAGACCCAGTTACATTTCTGCCCATAAGTGTTTATACGACCTGGTTTTCTCATTTCATGGAGACTCAGTTTTCCTTTCTGTGAAATGGGTTTGAAGGAGGCCAGGCTCCTTAAATCCCATTCTTTTGTAGGATAATTGGGTCACATTTTTTTTTTTAATGGAGAGGGCCCACATCTCTTACCGTATTGTGACTGGGAACTGTGTCAGTAAAAGTTTTAACCTTAGATTTTTCTGAAGCTCATACTTAAGTCTGACCTTGCATTTGTGCAGTGATGCTAACGTTGTCAAGTGAGTTTTTACCTCACCTGTGCAACGGATAACTTAGTTCTTTCAGTGTTATGCAGACATCGCTTGTGAATCATACCACAAAAGGAAGTAAACTTCATAAACAATTGTGAAACATGTAGAAGATCAATGGCCCAGGAAAGGATAAAGTCACAAAACGACCGATCGTATCCCTGTCGGAAACTGGGTTTCCGTGGTATACTGAGAATTGATCTGATTTAAAGTGATAGGTACTCACTAACTCATCACCTGAAACTGATGCAAAAACTGGAATGCCGATGTGAGTTTTTAAAATGGGCAGGAACTTCTGCTCCCTTTCCTGCTGGCACTCCATCATCAATTGGTGCTTTGCTGAGTGAGGATTCAGAGCCAAAGGAGGCAGTTTCCAGGAATATTTCCTCTGAGTCAAAGTGAGGTTCCAATTAGCAAACATTATTGGTTATATTTCCATAGAGAACAGGGAGTGCTTTCTGTCCCACTTGTTCAGTGTTGTTTGTTTGTCTGTCTGTCAGTAGGCATCCTTATTTCTCTGTTTTTCAGGAGCATGGTTCACTCTGCCCCCAGATACGCTTTAAAAAGCCAATTATTTTTGTTTGTGAAAATATTCTCAGCCACTATTGTGTGCTTTTTCTATTCACAATGCCCTTTAGATTGTTAATACATGTTGCAAGCAGCTTCTGTGTCTAACCTCATATAACCTGATGCTATACATCATTATTCTTGAGTTTCTTTCAACTATTTCAATGAAATTGAGGCTTTGTGTTTAAGTAAACTTTTTGTCAGTTGTTCTCACTGAAAGAACTGTGCCTATAAGAAGTTTCTTAGTCGATAAATTGAAGATGTCCCCAAGGATGTTTCTAGCCCCATGAAGTTGACCATTTCTTCCTCTCCTGCTGATAAGACTAGCAAATATCTTACTAGTTTGGAGATCTTTATTACCCTGCACATATCATACACATATATTATATGTATATTATCAGGGAAGTTCAGCAGAACCTAACGCCTAAGGAGACATTTTATAAATTTTGTATCAGTAGTTGTCATGAAACCCTATATATATACATGCTGAGACTGTACCTCTTAGCAAGCTTGTTGTATATTACACATTTACACAAAAATATCCAAAGACATTTTCACCATTCAAGGTGATCTGTTCAGCGATGTCCACCTGACATACCTATATTGTGATCTGATTTTGAAAATTATTTACCTGGTTTGTCAGAAATGCACAGAGCACAGAAAAAGAACGTGCCTTAGAATTCATGTGACCTCATCCTTAGGAGGCTAGTGATGCAAACAAAATTGGAAGCAAAGGATTTCGGGTGCTCAAAACAGGATGGTAGCTATATTTGGCTTCCCAGCCTTTTCCTCTCATGCATTCATTTGTGGTTTTGTTAAAGCTGAGTAGGAAGCTCATACGTGTAACTTGTGATGCTTGCTTTCCCAGGCCCTTCCTCCTCTTTTTCCTGCTTTCCACCCTTGATGATGGTCCCACTCCAGCTACTCAGGTCATTGCCTCCAGGTAACCTCCTTTGATTTGCTGAAAACACCAGTGTCCTGAAAAAAATGGCAAAATTTATTCTAAGGCATACATAATTGACTATAGTGTCATATATGATCTATCCTGTCTGACATTTGCATTTTAACAGAAAAAAATCAAAAGGATACTTTTCTGCTTCTAGAATTTTAGATCATAGAAAAATGGTAGATGAATTTCGAGGGAGAGATAGTAGGGTCCTGGGGAACTGTCCTCTGTCTCATTAGCTAGACCTTGTCTCACATTTCTAGGTCTGCATTCTCTGCATTTGTTTCTAACTGTGAAGTTGATATAAATAACACAAGCGTTCCTGCCACTCCTTTGAGATCAAGCATGCATTAACCTCTGGAGCTGTTTTGTAGTAATTAAGTGATAAACCTCTCTGAGGCTTGTGTATGTATCCACAGCTTTTGTCCTTGATTAGCAAGGGAATGAGCTGAGGACATAATTAGCCATTGAAGTTCCTAGGTTCAAGTTTGCATCAGTAACTATTCTGTATTGAAGGAAGGAAGGGAGACTTCTACCCACTAGTGTATGGCACATGTACAGTTTTAATTTTATTGCAAGTTGGAGATGAATTCTTTCATTGCTAAATCCTATATCAGGCCCTGCTGCAAGCTGACCTTGGCTGGGGAGTGAGTGATGAGTGACCCTTAGCCAAGAAATGCCTTGACAGAAGATCCAGTTGCCTTTGCCCCTAGACAGGCATTGTTGAATGCCCTTACTTGGCTATATGGATGGGATTGTATGGTTGTGTCCCATCACTGGGAAACATATTTGGAAATAGAACTTTTGTTTGTAAAGAAGAACTTCTTCACCTCTCACTCAGTAAATGTTTAATATAGCTGATGCTCTATTCTGAGTCCTGAGTATTGGATTATATATTGAAGGAAACACTAAGATTGACAAGAAATGGTTTTTGCCATCCCAGAGGTTAAAGTCAGGACACATTAGCAAACAAACAGAATGTTAGGATGTATTTAAGTGATTGATTATTTCTGGGAAAGCTTTTGGAAGAGGAGTTGAGGTGGGCCTTGAAGAAAGATAGGATTTGGCCAGATGAGGGACAGAAGATTACAGTGGGAAGAAACGGCCCCATTAAAGCTGGAATCTGAAATGTGCTCCCGTAGGCTCATGTTCTGAGTGCTGTTCTTTGGTGGTGAGTGAGATTTTAAGAGGCNGTNGCACNCTAGAGAGTGGCCTCTTGGTGCAAGTAGGTCACTAAGGGAAGAACTTTGAGGGTTTGTCTTGCTCCTGATACNAAGCTATGTNAGCTGCTTCNTGTTTACTAGCATGTGAACAAGCTTTCACCTTCAGCTTCTGCCAGGATGAACTGAGCCACCCTAGACTTTCCTCACTGCAGTGGATTGTAGTTTCTGATACCATGAGCCAAGATATATCCTTCATCCTTTAGGTTGATTCTGACAGGTATTTCATCATAGTTTTGAGAAAAGTGACTAATGCCAACCTAATACATAGAAATATCTGGAGCACAAAGTGGATGACCTGTAGATAGTATAGAACAGGTCAACAGAATGCTAGAAGACAAGATTGAAATAGTAGACAAGGGTCAAAAGGGAGCTTGAAGTCTTGTGAAGAAGTTTGAAATATACCCTCTAGGCAAAAGGGTAAAAGGGCCCCTTCAAATAATTTCATTTGGGAAGGAGATGAATTGGAATAAAACCACAATCTGAGAAAAAAAGTATGTGAACATTATGAGTGGTGGCTTCAAGGAAGCAGCAGTGATGACTAAATAGGTTGGATGATGTCACGGTCGAGGCAGGAGATGATGGGGACACAAATTTAGATAGTTTTAGTGAATGTGAAGGGCAGGGGACGAATTGGCAGGAAAAGTAGAAAAATGTCTCTTAAAAAGGAACCAAAGATGCTATAGCAATTTCCAGAGAGAGAGAGAGAGAGAGAGAGAGAGAGAGAGAGAGAGAGAGAGAGAGATTTCTTTAAATTAAAGACTTGTATAATACATTCTAGACTTGTTTCATCTTTGAACCCCTATAACCTTTTTATTGGGAACCACATGACTTGGTATTAAATTACAATTTTCTTCTATCTTAAAAAGTCAAAATACAAAACAATGCCCAAGATACAATCTATTAATGCTCCTATTGATAATAATGAGAACATTTGATAAAGATACCAGCCCTACTGTGAGAAGACAGGGTCCTTGATGCTACACATCTTACAATCCATTCAGGGACACAGACAGGTCATTGAAGTGCAACAGACTGTGGTATGCTACCACTCTTACATAACAGTAGGGTGCCACACAGTAGGGTGTGTTTTGGACATTGCATCAAGTCTTATATGTGGAATGACATGGTCAGATTTGGGTAGAAGAAAGAGCTTGGCATACTGTTGGGTGGTTTGGAGTGAACTGGAAGACCCAGGAGGCAAGCACTTACCTGGAATAGCATGTTTGGGTTGCAAATCTGGCCATATGGGATTATAGGAAGGAATTGTGCCTTCTGAGTTCTAGAAGTTTTGCTCAGTTGCAGCACTGCCTTGGGGACCAATGTGGTGATGGACTTTGGCTTTACACATGGCCATTCACTAATGTTTTGATTTTTTATACCCCTATGGTAATGAGAACATGTGATGAAGACTGGATCCTAGCTCCACTGTGAGAAGACAGACTAGAGATGGCAGTGAGGGAAGGATGGAACACAAGACATGGAAATTGCTGCTGTCTTGGGAGCACATTCTCCTGGGTGCTGGTGGGAGGAGTTTACGTAAAGCTTCCAAATGCTTTTGGTAGTAGCATGAGCATTATGCAATATGAGGAAGCCAGATGGCCCTGATGCTGAGTGGAAAGGAACAACCCTAGATTTTTCATGCAGGCTAGATTTTATGACAGTGGTAATAGTAATGACAACAAATTGTATTCCTATAAGCATTGGGAGACAGTACTTCATTTAATCATCATAGCAACTCTATGAGGAAAATGAAGCTCAGGAAATTAATAACAAAATGAAGTCAGATGGTAAGTGGTAGAACTTGACTTTCAACCTAAGCAGCCAGGCTTGAGAATCTACGTGCTTAATCACTGAGCTGTACCCCAAACTTATCAATAAGGAAAGAAGTGTGCCCACAGATACTTGCATCATGCTTATTTCCTTATCTTCTAATTATGTGTTATTTCCTTATCTTCTAAATTCTGTAGTAAATCACTCCAGTACAATGTGTTGCTTAATGGAAAGGGAAGGGTATTTTCCTTGCTTATGAACTCCAGGTGAGAACAATGAGCAGGGAGAGAAAGAATCAGGGATAGAAGGATTCTGGGATGCCTGATGTGCTGGCTGGACCTCTGGGATGAACTGATTGCATTTGCCGAAGTGTATCTTACTGTATCTAAAGGTGATGTCAGTGAACCTGTGCCTGCTCTCATCAGCCTGCTCCTGGCAGTGGTGGGTAGCGGAAGCCAAGATGAAAGAGGAGAGAATTAGAGGCAACTGAGACCTCACCAAGTCATGCACCTGGGAGATGAAAAGGTGAATCTTGTTTGAAATTGCATCTCCTGGGCCCACTTCAGTGCAAGTGTTTTCAGAGAGCCTTGTGCCGCACATACTTTCCTTTATTTTAAAAGCTAAAACATTGATTTTTTCCAGAGACAAGAAACTCACCTTAGTTGTGAACTAATGCCTCAGTTGAATGTAGGGATCAGTGTCTCCATGGCGTTCTAACCCCTGGGCAGTGTTTCATAGCAATTACCTGTACAACCAGTTGCTATAGTTACCTATTGTCTATGCTTCAAGAAGGAAAAGATCTAGCCTTACTAGTTATCAGGAGAAATAGGTACTGAGGTCTGATAAGAAGGAGTGAGACGTGCAGAAAAATTTAAATCTATGTATTCACGAATTTGAAACTCTTTACCCTAGTCAGTAGCCAGTAATCAAAATCTTTCACCCACCTCTGCCCCATTTTCTGTGTAAACCACCCTAGTTCTTGGAGCGGAACATGAAACAGTTCTGTTTATAGTAAGTGATCACATTTTCATAGTAGACAGTGATTAGACCTGGGAGAGCCCTGACCCAGGCTGGGATAATTGGATTCTGTCCCTTTGAATTTGGAGCTGGAGTTTTCCCCACTGGTCTATGGCTACATGGCAGGTCCTGTCCAATAGGGACCATTTCCTCCTCTGTAGAATGAAAAGACAAAACATATCTATGGAGAGAGAATGAGCCTATTTGCAGAGGGAGAAGAAAAGCATCAATATTTTCTTTAGTTTCTGTGCCTTCCAAAGGCAAGAGTATAATCCTGCCTTAGAGCCTTTTTTCTCTTGTTTATTATTATTATTATTATTATTATTATTATTATTATTATTATTATTAAATTTTTTATTCTCACTCATATGAGTTTCTATCACTTCTTGGTAAAACTGATACTTTGCTCTGGTCAAGTTTATCATGTAACTGCTGTTATGGGCTAAAGCGCTTCCTTCAAATCCCTATGTTGAAGTCCTAACTCCTAGGACCAGTGAGTGCCAATGTGTTTGTAGTCTGGGTCTTTAGAGAGCTGAGTAAATTAAAGTGAAATCATAGTGGGTGGATAATCTAGTGTGCATTGTGTCTTTAGAAGGAGAGATTAGGGACACAGATGTGAGACTTTGGGAAGACATGGGAGGATGTCACAAGCCAAGATGAGTGCCCTTAGAAGAATACAACTCCACGGCATCCTAGTCTCAAGTGATTCGTCTTCAGAATTGCGAGGTAATAAACGTCATCTAAGCCACCCAGTCTTTTATGAAAGCTCTGGTATACTGATAAACCCACCATAGAAGTTGTGAGGCCAAAATCCATCCCCCATCGGCCCCCATAGGAGGAAACTCAGTAATGGAGTAACTGCTGGTCTTTTCCTAACAGTGATTCACGAAGACAACCATGAAAAGGTCTTTTATTTTGGCTAAAAAGTAAGCCAATAATTGGTATTCAAGGACCCTGAGTGAGTACACCATTAGAAGAATACATCTTCCTAATGCCTCTGCTCAGAATAAATTAAACGTATCCAGCTTCATGTCCTCTCAAGGAAGATGCCCGCTAAGCTTTAATGCTAGATAGGAAAATGATTCTTCTTGTTGCTGTTTTAATTTTTTTCTCTCCTAATTGGAATGAATGAGTGCTCTTTCTCCACTTCCCTCAAACTCAGGTGAAAATGAAGTGAGTCATTACCCAGGAAGGCCAGGGACTTGCAGGTTCCCCCACTTGCCCTTGAGGTCCCAGGTCAGAATTTGTAAAGGCATTTTCATTAATTACCACCACATTAGAGAATTATGTAAAGGAAGCTGTCTAGATACTTTTAATCAGGACAAAGTATTTAGGGAAATACGGTTGAGACCCAGAAAAAGTTGAGAGGAGAGGTGAAGGCCAACAGAAGAAGATGTGGATTTAATTGAATAGCAGTGGCGTTTAAAAGGTCACAGCGAAAGCCAAGGTGCAAGGGAAACACAGATAGTTTGTAGACTCACATAGCACCTGTGCCAATAGACACAGCCACTGTAAGGATCTCAGCATCTGCATGTGGGCTGCAACGGAAGGAGAAAAACTTCCGTTTATGTGGGACTTTTTGATGTGCTCATGAAGGAATAGTCGTAGCTACCACACAAGCAATGGTCAAATAAGTTTTAACGCGTGCAGTTAGGAATATTGGAATATCATCTTTTGGGAGAATTTTGTAGAGAAATGCTTTCATAAAAAAATCTGAGGATGCTTTCAGATTTTCAATTTGAAGAAATAGTGAATAAGGATGATTAATGAATGAATTCATGGATGTTTATACATGTATGAGCATGTGTTTGTTATACATGAGACCAGAAGATAAAAACTGGTGGTCTCTGGTACAAATGAGGCCTGTGGGAGGTTTTTTTTTTTGGCTCAGGTAATCAAAAAATATCTGTGCTAAATAATTAAGAACAGAGAGAGATCACATATTATTTTGAAAAGCCTTGTGTTTGACTTCTTTTGTAAGCTTCATGGGCATTTATGTCTGACTAAAACAGCATGGAGACTGGTGATGGCTCATTCCCAGCCCAGCCCCAGTGGCTACCGGGGTGTGTGATCCAGGCCATAGGGAGGCAGATTAAAGTCGAGGTCTGGAGATGGCCTCAAAAGTCAGCAAGTACCAGAACTTTAAAACCATCTTAGTCTTATTAGTGGTGGTGGAGCGCAAGTATGGCAAAAGTGAGTGTCACTGAGGGGAGTATAGGAGACCACCAAGTACCAGAATGGGCCTAGAGCAAATTATGACTACAGACATGTTTTTTAGAGGAATGGAGCAACTTGGACTCTTGCAGAGGATGATGTATGTCACTGTCTCCCTAAGCTGACTTTTGAAGGAGTACTGCTTGCTTGACTTAACACCCTTTTGAGATTCAACTTTCATTGAGTTGGAGGGTGAGGGATTTCATTAAATTAGTAGCTTTTTTTTTGTTTAAAGAAAGGATTAGCAGTGTAGTCCAAACCACCCCCTTGAAATCCCTATTTGTCAATCTCATTGTTTTTGTCAGTCCCTTAAAACAGAAGTGTCCAAAATGATGGTCCCCCCACTCCCCCCAGATCTGCTTCTTCCTGGTGTCATCTCGGGAAATAGCACTTCTCTCTGTTGAGCTTCAAAACCTGGTGACCTCTGTCTTGTTGCTTGCCACTCTTCTCCAGAAAATTCTAACCATTAAGCCCTGTCAGTTTTTCACTGTATTATCATCTAAGTCTTTGCTTCCCTCCCTGACTTTACTGATCTTTTGATATCACTGTCATTGCTTTGACTAGTGCAATGGTAAAGACACCCTGTTTTTCATGCTCTTCTTGCCCTGCCACAAACTGTTTTTCATAAGACAACAACAGTATGTTTATAAAGCCCCCAATTGGTTCTCTCTCACCTCTTTGTTCTCCAATTAGTTCAACAGCTTCCTATGGATCTCAAAAATCCAACTCCATAGGCTTTGCTTACATACTGGCAAAATTATAGTGTTAGCTCTTTAAAGATTTTTCTTTCTGAATTATAATATAACTACATCATTTTCCCTTTTTCTTTCCTCCCCCACCCCCCACCCCCACTATCCTCCTTCTTGCTCTTTTTCAAGTTTATGGCCTCTTTTTCCATTAGTTGTTGTTAAACACATATTTGTATGTGCATCTACATACATATTCCTAAATACATAGTCTAAATACATAGTCAGTCTCTATAATGTTATTGTATGTATGCTTTCTGGGCTGAATATTTGCTTATTGATGTGCCCTTCCCCGAGACAACTGTTTCTCCTGAGCTCAGCATTTCTTAGTTGCCTGGAGTTCCATTAGCTCTTTCCTTGCCTTGCAAGCTTGCTGTTTTCCTGGGCAAATCCATCTCACAGGAAAGTCAGTCTCTCTAGTTCCTAGCCCAAAGCATGAGTTGGAATATGTTTCTGTAAGGAATATAGAGACAAATGATTTTGCTTTTCTTTAAGAGATACTTGATTTTTAATTTGTCCTTTCAGTACTTGCTGCAATCACAGTAGGCAGTTCCAATTTCTCCTGCTGTTTAAATATCAGCGACCCATCTTTACTTAAAACTGATAGAAGTGATTGTGTCATATGCTTGAACAGAATAATGATTAAGTGGCCTGGTGCCAGTTTGAATATTAGTCTTCCAGTTCGTCCAGAAGCAAATTCTGGGACCTTCTTGTTTGGTTCTTTAGTTATACAGGCTACCTTTTTCCCACAAGACTGGCCTCCTGTGAGTTCACGTTTTTTGGTGCTGTGCAAGGTCAGATCCAGACTTCCGATTAGCCTTTGTGTAATGATTAGTATAAGTGGTTAGTAGAGGCATAGAGTCCCATATGACAGACACTAGCTCTGTGTGGTTGTTTGAATGCATTAAAATGAAGTGAGAGTAAAATTTCAGTTTCTCAGCTGTAGTGGGAATACTCCAAAAGCTCAGGAGGCATATGTGGTGGTGCTCCTGTGTTAGCTGTGGAGGTTCTACTGGCTAATACTACTGAGAAGCTCCACATAGCCAGGATCTTTTACATATGTGATAACATGGTGAGACACAGAAGGGAGTTGAATTTCAAGAGGGTACCTCTCTGGAAGCACCCAGGACTGGGATTGAGGGAGGCTGGGGGTTTGGATGGTTTTTCCTCTAACATGGTGTTGACACCTCTGTGGACATAGAGGATTGGAGGGTTCTAAGCCCACAGAAAACTCAGTCTATGACTTTCTTCACAAGATCCAGGCCATTGTGAAGGAAAGAAATGGACTGTGTTCACTGCAGGAGTAAGAGAAGAAGGTGCAAGTGATGTGGCACCCTTCCAAAACCTCTCTTCTTGTGTCACAACCCTACTTCTCATTTTCTGAAGCACCTTTTCCTTTTGAGGGGATTTCATGCTATATTCTCATTCTGTGGCCACTTGTTTTCCCCTTTTTTCTACCTCTGAGGCTTTAGATCAATGAACAATTCTGATTTGATGCTTGGCATAGGTGGATGAGCTGATTATTTTATAGTTTGTCTGAATACCTGATACTGTTCTAGAGATGATGCTATTAGCAGGCAATACATGTTAAGGACTCACTATGTTCTAGCCTTTGTGCTATCTTCAAACATCTGATTTTATTTTATAGTTTTGAAAATCTCTGACATGGCTACAGAATGGTTAAGGTTATATCTCCATGCTAATGCTATCACTTGCTAGCTGTACCTCTGTCTCTTAATTAAGGAAGTTCATGGTACTTATTTCTGTATTGTTTTGGGGGGTGTTGGGATTTAATAAATGACATGGGAGCCACTTAGAATAATATTGCATATTAATTTCATTTATACTCAATACTTATTATTGTTACCCCTAATTTTACTTACATGGAAATGTAGCTTTAAGAATGTTGAGGAGAAAAAAAAAAGTAATATGATAGATTAGACACTGCCTTCCTGTAATGCAGTGAATGAAAAGTCAGGGTAACAATGAATGAAATATTGGAAGAGCATTGGCAGTCACAAAGAGGGTAATAGGACAGCTGAATAATGCAGAGCAATATGACAGTAAGGTAGTGCAGAGGACCGAGAAAGATGTGGTTCTAGTGCATAGCTCCCTAGTGTGTGGATGGAATCAGAGCCTCACTCAAAGGGTAATCCAAGCATTCCTGGGGAAAGGCACCAAGAGTCCACCCATGAGCCAAGTCCACAGTTCTAGTAAGACATAGGGGGAGGTGCTAGAATTTCTACAAGATTCCTCCTGTGTGATAGGTCAGCAGTGGTAAGGAAGTCCTTTGTCATTCCCCACATCTCTAGGCCTCTGGCTGAGTAACATCTTTGAGAAGAAATCTATTGTTTAACACTGAGTTAATCTGGGGGCTGATAACAAGGAATAATCACAAGTTAGGAAGCCAGGGAGCCAGGAATAACCTATGAGAACTGCAGAATGAGAGAGAGAGAGAGAGAGAGAGAGAGAGAAGAGAGAGAGACAGAGACAGAGAGAGACAGAGAGAGACAGAGACAGAGACAGAGAGAAAGAAAAAGAGACAGAGAGAGACAGAGACAGGGACAGAGAGACAGAGACAGGGACAGAGAGACACAGAGAGATTGCAGACAAATGCTGACACACTGAAAACTTCAGGTGGCAAGAGCCTTTGCTTGAGTAGCAAAGGTGCGTAGTAGTTCAACCCTTAGTGACTAGGAGGGACAGCTGTAGAATCTGTGAGAGTTGTGGAGATCACTGTGTACCTCAACCTCTGGAACCACATAACTGTCACAAAGTGCATGACTGACAAGACAAAAAAAAAACTGAAGCCTCAGCAGCGTACTTGGCTCCCACAGCCTTATCTACCAGGAACGGTGTTTAACAATAAACAGGTGCACCTGTACGGATCTCAATGCTCTATTTTCCTCATGTATATTAATGTATTCAGGGGACACTGCCTGTACAGAACATTAGCCAACCTGAGGGTAGACAAGAGCCCATTAATTTTTAGAGGACCCAGAAAAAAGCCACTGCAACATTTCTTTTTTCTTTTTCTTTGAATTCTATTTTCACTACATGGTTATTGATTTGTTTTTTACTTTGTTATTTTAAAATAAAAATTTTATTTCTTATTCCTTTTATTATATTTATCTAATTTTTAATTAAGTTTTCTGTATTTGGAAAGAAGAACTTAAAAAACACTCTTGTTCTTTTCTGTCCCTATTTTTAATATTCTTTCCCATTCTTTTTCCTTTCTTAATTTGAACATGAATATTCTTTGTTTTTCTTCCCTGACTCTTCCTTAAGTTCATTTATTTACCATGTTTGCTTTTGCCCTAAAAATTTTAACTTCACAGCTCTCTCTCTCTCTCTCTCTCTCTATATATATATATATATATATATATATTTACCATTTTCTGTCATATGGTCATTGGTGATATATGAGTTGGCTTCAATTAATTTGAATTGTTTGTCTGTGCCATGTTCATTTTGGTCTTCTTGCTGCTGTTCCAGTGGCTAATTTTCTTCTCCTTGAATACCTCTAGGGATTGGTGCCTGAAGGGAAGGCTGCTTATTGTGAAGATACTCAAATAAAATCTTAGGAGATATTCAATACAACAGATACTCTAATCATAATATAGAAAAATAAAAAGCAAGACAGCATAATGCCTCCAAGAGATCATAACTCCTCAATTACAAAATTCAAGGATACTGAAACAGTTGAAATGTCAGACTAAGAATCAAAAAGTTTACTTCTAAAAATATTTAGTGATTCCAAAGATGAAACATATACAAAGATGAATAAAGGAAAGAAATATTTTCAAGATGTCCATAACAAAGCCAGCAGTACAGAAGAAAAATTCAATAACATGAATGAGAAAATCAGCAATAGAATTGAGAACTTGAAAACAAAAAGCAACCAAACAAATGTTGGAATCAAAAAATTGAATCAAAATAAAAAATATAGTTGAAAGCATCAGCAATAAACTAGATACACCAAAAGACAGAATATCAGAGACAGAAGACAAAGGTTAAGTAAATTCTATATTTGGACATCAATAAATGCAGAAAACCAAACCAAACCACTACCACCACCAAAACCCGACAAGTATGGCTACAACATCTGAGAATTATGAAGAATGCAAAAGAAACGCAACACAAGAGTCCATGGCATGGAGTAAGGGGCTGAGACTAAAAACGTTAAAGATGTAGAAAATCTATTCAATGAAACTATAGCTGAAAATTTACTAAATACAGGAAAATAAATGGACATCTAAGCATAAGAGGCATTTGGAACCCTTGTTAAGTACAACTACATAAGAATTTCTCTGTGAAACGTTGTAGTTAAAATGATTAAACTACAAAACAAAGAAAAAACATTAAAAGATGCAAGAGAAAAATGCTGTCATAAAAACAAATACTCTGAAATAACATTGGACCTTTCAATNGAAACCTTCAGATCTAGAGAAATATAGAATAATATATTTTAAGCCCTGAACATAACCAAGATTACTCTATTCAGCAAAGCTATATTTACAAACCAATGGGGAGATAAAAAGAAAAAATCTCAAGACAAGCGACAAGCACGATCTAAAGTAATTTGTGACCAGATATACATTGCAGAAGATACAAAGGAATCTTACACATAGAGGAAGAAGAAAGCCTCAGACATGAGAGTGTAGGAAAGAAAGAATTTCATGAAAGGAGTAGATGAATGAAGGAGAATTAGAAAAGGATTAATTATGTCAATCTCCGGAAATCAGTAAGGCCCTAATATAAATATGAGATAAAGACAAAAACAAAAAATGATTAAACTAGCCAGGAGACTGCTAACAAAACTACAGGGACTAGAAAACAACTCTGATTAATAATTTTAAATGTAAATGGTGTCAATTCTCCAATTAAAAGACACATCATTTGAGTGCAAAAACAGCAACAACAACAAAAACCAGGATGCAATATTTGTTGTTTTGAATAACTTCTTTACTAGCAAATACACAGAATCTGGGAGTAAAAGGGCAGAAATCTCCATGACAAAATGATAGCTCAGATCAAGCTGGAGTATGTGTGCTTACTTCTCATAAAGTAGTTCTCAAACCAACCCTTGTGAAACAGAGATGATAACTCATGTTGCTAGGGGAACCATCCATCAGAAAGATATGAGGATTGCAAATATATCATCCTAGAGTTAGTACAGTTAATAGAAAATTTCAGATATTCCAAGTGAAGATGACATAAGTATAATCTGGAGAGAGAGAATAGACTCACAAGACTGAACTAGGAGCCCCCAAACAAAGAGGTAGGGTAAGGAAGGGTTTACATTTCTTGACTTGGTGCTTACTAAGTTACAGAATTACAAAATCAAAGATTGGTTCTTTTGTTTAAGAAGTTTGAAAAGGATAAATGAACACCTGATTTTTGACAAAGAAGCCAAAATGGTACAATGGAAAAATGAAAGCATCTTCAACAAATGGTGCTGGCATAACTGGATATCAACATGTAGAAGATTGCAAATAGATCCATAGCTGTCTCCATGCACAAAATTCAAGTCCAAGTGGATCAAAGACCTCAACATAAATCCAACTACACTCAACTTGATAGAAGAGAAAGTAGGAAGGACTCTTGAGCACATCGGCACAGGAGACCACTTCCTAAATATAACACCAGTAGCACAGGCACTGAGAGCAACAATTAATAAATGGGACCTCTTGAAACTGAGAAGCTTTGTAAGGCAAAGGATACAGTCAGCAAGACAAAACGACAGCCTACAGAATGGGAAAAGATCTTCACTAACCCCACATCAGACAAAGGGCTGATCTCCAAAATATATAAAGAACTCAAAAAACTAGACATCAAAAAATCTAACAATCCAATTAGAAAATGGGCCACAGAGCTAAACAGAGAATTCTCAACAGAAGAATCTCAGATGGCCGAGAGACATTTGAGGCATTGCTCAACATCCTTAGTCATCAGGGAAATGCAAATCAAAACAACTTTGAGATACCATCTTACACCTATCAGAATGGCTAAGATCAAACACACTGAGGACAGCTTATGTTGGAGAGGATGTGGAACAAGGGGAACACTTCTCCACTGTTGGTGAGAGTGCAACCTTGTACAGCCACTTTGGAAATCAGTATGGCAGTTTTTTAGAAAACTGGGAATCAATCTTCCTCAAGACCCAGCTATACCACTCTTGGGCATATACCCAAGGAATGCTCAATCATACCACAAGGACACATGCTCAACTATGTTCATAGTAGCATTATTCATAATAGCCAGAAGCTGGAAACAACCTAGATGCCTGTCGGCTAAAGAATGGATCAAGAAAATGTGGTACATATACACAATGGAGTATTACTCAGCTGAGAAAAACAATGACCATATGAAATTTGCAGGCAAATAGATGGAACTAGAAAATATTATCCTGAGTGAGGTAACCCAGACCCAAAAGGTCAAACATGGTATGTACTCACTCATAGGTGGATACTAGATATGAAGCAAGGGATAGCCAGACTGCAACCTACAGCTCCAGGGAGGAACATAGGAGGGAAGCATGGACCACCCAGCGAGAGAGAAATGAATGAGAACTACATGGGCTGACTAGGAGTGAGGGGGACAAGGGATGGAGGTTGAGAGTGTAAAGGAGTGGGAGGTTTGAGCAGGAACAGGGACAGAGAGAGAGAGCAAGGAAGGAGATAACATGATAAATGGAGAAATCATGGGAATAGGGAGAAACAGAGTGCTAGGGAAGTCCCGGAGAGTCCACAGGGATGAACTCACCTTAGACCACTGGAAATAATTGGTAGGGTGCCTGAACTCTGTCTCTTATACACATCTAGATGTGTATAAGAGACAGATGGAGCCCTCATCCAGTGACTGATGGAGACAGATGTGGGCACCGGGCGGATCTCCAGGAGCCCAATGGAAGGGAGACAGGGGGCCCTCTATGAGCAAGAGACTAAGAGATCATGATGGGAGGATGTGCAGAGATGGCCAACCAAACTAGTGGAGATGCATGAACTATGGACTCATGGCTGAGAAGCCCCGATGGGCCCTCATCCAGAGACAGATGGAAGCAGATGCGAGATTCATGGCTGGGCACCATGCAGCTCCAGGAGTTCAACTGATGGGATAGAGGAGAGGTTCTATGAACAAGGGACACTGAGATCATGAAGCCAGCCAAACTGATGGAAATGCATGAACTGTGGACCAATAACCGTGGAGCCCCCCATGGTGCTGAACTGGGCCCTCTGGAGGCTTGAGACAGTTGCTTGGCTTGAAGTGTCTGAGGGCTCCCAGGCGGTGGGATTGGGATCCGTCCCTGGTGCAGAGGCTGACTTTTTGGAGCCCAGTGCCTGTGGTGGAACACCTGGGGCAGTCTTGGCGCAGGGAGGAGGTTCTTGTCCTGCCTTGGCTGAGAATGCCAGACTCTGGGGACTCACCATGGGACACCTTGTTTTAGAAGAGGTGGGAATGGGGGTGGTTTGAGGGAGGAGAGGGGGATCTGAGGTTGGTATGTAAAAGGAGTGGAATATCTTTTTAATAATAAAAAAAAGAAAAGAAAAAAAGAAGTTTGAAAAGGATAAATGAACAACATGAATAAATACCAAGAAATATCATATGCAGAATGTTAGATACATTTATAGAAATAATACACAGGATATTACTAAGAATGGTTCTAGGATTTCTGAATCTAGATACTTGGTAGATGGTGTCTTTGAATAAAAGGAAATGTGTGGGTTGGCAAGATGGCTAAATGGGCAAGAGCACTTGCTGTGCAAATGTGAATATTGAGTTCACAGCCATGCAGTAATATAAAAATCCAGGTGTGGATGCTCACGGGTCTGTAATGTTGTGTTGTGTGGCAAGGGTAGAAACTAAAGTATCAACAGGAATTTCTGGCATCCAGCCTATCTTCAGTGTTCAATAAGAGACTCTGAATGAAAGCACTAAGTGTGCTAGTGATGGAGTGCTGTCCTCCTGTAGCCTCTCCGTGTGTTCACACAGGCACACACAGACACATTCATTTGTGAGTATATACTAGACTCACATACCACACAGACACAGACACAGACACACACACACACACACACACACACACACACAGAGACACACAGACACACACATAGAAGAGCTGTAAATTGCTGGAGGTTTTTAACACATTAGTTTTGATGTTTAAGAGGCTGTTGGAATGAAAGACAGTCTAGCTATACAGACAGCCACAATCTAGCATGTCTGGATTTCTGAGAGTTACAAAGAGAAAGCATTAATTGTCTTGAAAAAAATCCTCCTGGAACAACTTTCAATTATATATATATATATATATATATGATTTAAAAAAATACACACACACATAAATGTATACACACAACAATACATATATATAGGTATATATATATGTGTGTATATATACATATATATGGAAATCTTTACCTTCCACAATCCTGACTTGAATTTTAAAAGTTCTTCCCACTTTAATTACAAGGGTTCTGCTTATTCACCCTGGCAACTTCTGATTCAATTATTTTTATAGAAGTAGGCACCGAATGCTAAGCTCATTTGTTTCCATTTTGCAGCGAAGAGAAAGGCATCTTCAGCAGGTCTCATGGTTAGCATTGCCCTCTAGAGGTCACCTGACCTGTGCCTTCCTAGTGACCTCTACCTAATATACCTAATATGGATTGCACAGTAATTTGCGATAAGTGAACCTCTTCACAAGGTATTTCATGGCTGTAAAGATTAATGAAAGCCAAGAGCAAATATGTGAGTGGAAACAAGTGTCTTGGAAACAGGTTTAACAAAAGCTGAAAAATCATTGTACATCAAAATTGCCTCAGCAAATATTCTAAATTCGCTTTGTTTTCTCTGTTGAAAGAAAACATTTCTTCTTTGTGTGCATGTGGTTTCAGGGCTGACCACTCTTCACTGGACAGCAATTAAGGGGGNCCATCCCATGTTTATCCATACACACATATATAAATACATGTAATAGTAATAAGAAAAAGAGACTGTCAACTTGAGAGTTGGGAAGCATGAAAGGGGTTTGAAGGAGAGTAGCTGGGAGGGGCCAGAAGGAGAAAAGGGAGGAAGAAAAGTGCTGTAATTATATTTTAATTAGAATATAATAAAATGTTTCTTCTAGGAGCTCAAAGAATCTAGACAAACTGTACAAGTTTTAATATTCATTTGAAACCTTGAATTTACTAGTTCATTAGAGAACATCTATGATCTTGGTGTTGGAAATGAAGGATGACAAATATGTACATCTTCCGTTCACTAGTAGGGAAGACACTTCATGCATCACTGTTGTCAGTAGATAAAAAGCATATAACATGGAAAACAACATCAGCAGGCCCAGGATACCACTTTCTATGAGTGCAAAGAATGACGTTGAGGCCAATTTATTTGTGTAGAACAGTGGGTTTCAATGTTTTGAGTTTCACACACCTACTGAGCAGTGAGGTTGTGGGGACACAAAACCTTTTTTGTAGCCAATAAAACATTCATGATTTATTTATTCATGTATGTATGTACATATATATATATATATATATATGCATGTATGTTTTGGACAGTGTCTCACTATCTGGCCAAGGTTATCCTTGAATTGATCATTCTACTGTCTCAGTGTCCTAAGTTCTGGGATTACAGGCATGGGCCACCATCACTCTAATTTATCAAAAGGCATTTTCACACACGTTATAGAAAGGACATTGTGTGGCCATGAGTGCTTGCATCCAATAAAAGCCACAGACACACTACAGTTTCCAGCATCCTTGTAGTGAGCTGTGGTATTGGGATGGGCAGAATTGAGCTTAGTTCACCATTGTTGTCCTGGCTCATAAAATCTCTCANGTTATACTCCTTCCTACAATTTCTCATCTGTGGGACAGATGTTATTCATCCCAGTCAGGACTCCAGGGCCTAGTGATGGTTGAGTCACAGCTTAAGGGGAGTCAATGTATCCAAATGAACATGTGGATAGCCACCTGTTAGCCTGAAGTATTCCCAGTGTTTTCCAAGGGAGCAAGTGTAGTCATACTTCAGACCTCTGAAGAGAGGATATTGACAAGTGGTACTGATGTCTCAGGGATCCTGATGAAACCCATTCTTGGAATGAAGGGGAGAAAAAGAAAAGTGAACCAGCAGGCACCAAAAGGTAAAATGATACTCAGCTGACCTTGACTTGTAGAGCAGAACACCTTCTCACAAGAATCCCAAACAAGAAAAATAAGCCCATAAAGGAACATATCTTTGTCTTTGGTCTGCCCTTGTAATCTCCTTCTAGCACTTGCTACTCACAGGACTTGCAGGAAACAGCTGTCAAAGCAGAATAGAATTTGTAGAATTCCAGCCCCAGCACCAAAAAGCCAAGTGTTAGAAAGGCAGGATTCCCTATGACAGGTGAAAGCTTCGTTTCCAACACAGTAAGAAATATGCTTCTATGTGGAGGTTCACGGCCGGGCGCCAGGCAGAGCTCCAGGAGTTCAACTGATGGGAGAGAGGAGAGGTTCTATGAACAAGGGACACTGAGATCATGAAGCCAGCCAAGCTCGTGGAAATGCATGAACTGTGGACCAATGACTGTGGAGCCCCCCATTATGCTGAACTGGGCCTTCTGGAGGCTTGAGACAGTTGTTTGGCTTGAAGTGTCTGAGGGCCCCCCAGGCGGTGGGATCGGGATCCCTCCCTGGTGCAGGGCCTGACTTTTTGGAGCCCAGTGCCTGTGGTGGGACACCTGGGGCAGTCTTGGGGCAGGGAGGAGGGTCTTGTCCTGCCTTAGCTGAGAGTGCCAGACTCTGGGGACTCACCATGGGAGACCTTGT
>LZPO01118401.1:0-21908 GCA_001675575.1 Neotoma lepida | reverse complement strand
TTAAATAAAAATGAGACATGAAGGGAAGGGATCTCTTGGGGTAATAGCAGCGAAATATATTCCATACAGAGAGATCCATAATGAGGGAGGATGCTAGAATTCAACTGTTAAAAATCTGTAGGTACAATGAGGAGAGTGAGAAGCCACACCATGAGTATTTGTGGATGTTATACTTAGTATTGAGTGTTATTCTCTAAGAAATAATGAAGCTACTGAGTGAGTGATTGTGGATGATAGATTAAATTCTTTATCAAGAGTGAATTAAACAAAGAATGAGACAAAAAGAAAGCAGAAAATTTCTAAAAGCAATTTTTAATGGTATACAGGTGAAAATTTTAAGGCAAAAAAGTAAAGATGACCTCAAGTAAGTGATGGTCCAGTGCAAGAAGTTGTGGACAGGTGCTAGATTATTGAAGACAGGAATACAGCCTGAGAAATTGGGGGGAGGAACAGAAGATGGAAGGCTTCCACTAATTCAGAAAATTGATTACAGTATAATTGTCATTAAAGATAATACAATGTAAAAGAACATATTTAGAAAAGAAACACAGCACAGACAATATGTAGCTAGGAATAAAAAAATATAAAAAGCTTATATAATTACGATTTTTTTAATTATGTGAACAAACCTGAGGCTCAAGAAATAAATATATGTAAAACCTTCTGATACATTTTTCTCAGACAGAACCATAGCCGAGGAATCGCTTATTCTATACATTTATATATTTTTATCATTGTATGTGTATGAGTGTACCTGCATTTGTGGGTGTGAATGTGGTAGGTAAATGTCATGGCATGTGTGTAGAGATCAAAAGACAGACTGGACTTCCACCTGTGTAGACAGGGTCTCTTGGTTTGTTTGTTTTGTTTTGTTTTGTTTTGCTTTGTTTTGCTTTTGCTTTTGTTTGTTTTTGTTTTTGGTTTTTGTTTTTGTTTTTGTTTTGGTTTTTGGTTTTTGGTTCCACTGAAGATGATAGGCTAGCTGGCCTGTGAGCTTATGGGAATTTCTCATGTCCCATCTCCCATCTCTGTGAAATTACAGAAATTTGTTATCACATTTGGTTTTTACTTAGTTCTGGAGATTCAAACTCAGGTTATCATGATTGTGTAGCAAGTGCTTCCACACTAAGCCATCTTTGCAGCCACAGTATTTATTTAGACTCTTTTTTTTTTTTCACATCTGTCTTAGTTAGGGTTTCTATTGCTGTGATGAAACACCAGGACCAAAGGCAACTTGGAGAGGAAAGGGTTTATTTTATTCAAACTTCCATGTAACAGTTCATTGTCAAAAGCAGTTAGGGCAAGAGTCTATCAAATAGGGCAGGAAGTTCGAAGCAGGAGCAGATGCAGAGGCCACAGACGTGGCTTCTTAAGGCCTTGTTCTACGTGGCTTACTCATGCTGCTTTCTTATGTAACCCAAGACCACCAGTCTACAGTAGTATCACCCACATATGTTAGGCCTCCCAAATCAATTACCTATTTAAGAAAATGCCAGACATGTTTGCCTTCAGCATGATCTTGGAGAGGCATTTTCTCAGTTGAGACTGTCTCCTCTCAGATTACTATAGCTTGTGTCAAGATGACATAAAACTAGCCAGCACATAGACCCCTTGTCAACTTGACACTCAAACATATCACTATTAAACTTATTATTGACCTCTAGATCATGCACTAATATCAACTTATAAAATATTCCAACTTCTAAAAGTACCAGTCTTTAAATATTAAAACACTTAAAAAGTCTCTTTAAACTAGCCAGTCTCTGTTAAATCCAAAGACTGCATCTTCAAATGTCTTCTCCAATTTCTTTCTTCAAAAATTTGAAATTCTTGTCATATACTTCTTTCACTTGCTTGGTCAGTTACCGCAAGATATTTTACATTTTTTGTGGCTATTGTGAAGAGTATTATTTCCCTGATTTCTTTCTCAGCCCTTTTATCATTTGTATATAAAAGCACTATTGATTTTTTTAGTTAATCTTGTATCCAGCAACTTCACTAAAGGTATTTATCAGCTGTAAGAGTTACCAGGTAGAATTTTGGGGGTCAGTTATATATATATTATCATGTTTTCTGCAAATAGCAATACTTTGACTTCTTCTTTTCCAGTTTGTATCCCCTTGATTTCCTTCAGTTGTCTCATTGCTCTAGCTACAACTTCAAGTACTATATTGAAGAGATTTGGAAAGAGTGGAAGGCCTTATCTTGTTCCTGATTTTAGTGTGATTGCTTTGAGTTTCTCTTCATTTAATTTGATGTTGGGTATTGACTCGCTGTATATTGCTGTATATATATATTGTATAAAGGGGTCATGTTCCTTTTATACCTGATCTCTCCAAGACTTTTATCATGGTGGGGTGTTAGATTACAGCAAAGGCTTTTTCAGCATCTAATGAGATGAACATGTGCTTTTTTTTTTCTTTCAGTATGTTTATATGGTTGATTATAATGACAGATTTTCTTATATTGAACCATCCCTGTATCTCTGGAATGAAACACACTTGATTATGGTGCATGATCTTTTTGATGATGTTTCTTGGATCCGGTTTGCCAGTATTTTATTGGGTATTTTTTTTATAAGTGTTCATGACAGAAATTGGTCTGTAATTCTCTTTCTCTGTTGGGTCTTTGTGCGGTTTGGGTATCAGGGTAACTGTGACTTCATAAAAGGAATTTGGCAATGTTAAGGTCCAAGAGAAGTTCTCAAGAAAGACCAACAGTCACATAGGCAATTTAGCAAGAGCGTTTATTTCCAACATGTTGGGAGTGGCAAATAGAGACCCCAAAGGGAGGTAGCACGCTCCTTTTAAGCAGAGTTAAGGGAATTTAAGGGAGGAGGGATTAATCTGGTGTTGATTGGTGGAGGAAAGATTAGTCTGGGAGCTGATTGGTTGAAGGCTGTAGTGGTTAGGGGCCTATTGGTGGTGGTGGGGTCTAGGGGCTTATTGACAAGAGGGTAGGAAAGGCTATCTTTAGCTAGCAAAGTCTGGGGGGCATCCACTGAGCAAGCAGAAGGGGCTTGGGGTGCCTGCCTAGCCAACAGGAGGTTGGGGGACACATGTAGATTGGTTGCCCCTAAGTTGTGGTTTTCCTGAGAATTGCTTGCTCAGCTCTAGCCTGTTCTAGGGAACTGAAACTAAGGCCTGGTCCATGCTAGGGGAGCCTGTAATGACCCTGATTTGGCCACCCCGTCCTCTCAGGCAATATTTCTTCTCTTTCTATTTTGTGGAATAATTTGAGGAGTATTGGCATTAGCTCTTCTTTGAAAGTCTGGAAAAATTCTGTACTGAAACCCTAATGGCTTTTCTTGGTTGGAAGACTTTATGATTGCTTCTATTTTCTTAGGGGTTATAATTCTGTTTAAATTGTTTATCTGATCTTAGTTTAATTTTGGCATGTGGTATCTATCAAGAAATTTGTCCATTTCTGTGGGGCCTGTACCACCATGGACTGCAAGGTGGGCAAGGATCTGGACACTAAAATAAAGCACAAGAGACATGGGTCACTCTTGAAAGAAGAATGCCATTTATTGAAGCTCAGGGAAACCTTATACATCAATCACAACCCAGCCCCCCTCAATGCCCTCCCCACCTCCCAGCCACAGCATGCAAAGGAAAGCATCCAAGGGCAGTGGCAAAATACAATGTATCTCTCTAACCTCCTTGTAAACAGATTGAACTTCCTTTTCTCAGCATCTGCCTGGCCAAATAAGGCTGGAGGGAACAGAATACAATGTTCATGCAGAAACTGCAAGCTGTTCTCCCTTCTCCCTTCTCATTCTGCCGGGCCCAACACATTTCTCTTAGATTCTCCAATTTTGTGGAATATAGGTTTTTCAACTATGAGCTAATGATTGTCTGGTTTTCCTCAGTGTCTGTTGTTACATCCCCCTTTTCTTTTCTGATTTTGTTAATTTGGTTGTTTTCTCTCTGCGTTTTCATTAGTTTGGATAAGGGTTTGTCTATCTTGATTTTCTCAAAGAACCAACTGTTTCATTGATTCTTTGTATTATTTTCTTTGTTTCTATTTTATTGATTTCAGCCCTGAGTTTGATTATTTCCTGCCACCTACTCCTCTTGGGTCTGTTTGTTTCTTTTGGTTCTAGAACTTTGAAGTATGCTGTTAAGTCGCTAGTATGAGATCTCTCCAAATTCTTCATGAAGGCCCTTAGTGCTATGAACTTTCCTCTTAGCACCACTTTTATTGTGTCCCACAAGTTTGGGTATGTTGTGCATTCATTTGCATTAAATTCTAGGAAGTCTTTAATTTCTTCCTTGACCCAGGTTCAGTTTCCACAAGTGTGTAAGCTTTCTACAATTTCTGTTTTGTTTCAATCTAATTTAATCCATGGTGGTCTGAAAAGATACAGGGAGGGGTATTCCAACTTTTTTGTATCTGTGAAGAATTGCTTTGAGACAGAGCATGTGGTCAGTTTTGGAGTGGGTTCCANAAGGTGCTGAAGAAAAGGTATGTTCTTTGGTGTTTGGGTGAAACGTTCTGTAGATATCTGTTAGGTCCATTTGAGTCATAACATTGGTTAGTACCAATATTTCTCTGTTTAATTTCTGTCTGGAAATCAAAATGACTCCAAGATTCCATCATACACCTGGTAGAATGGCTAAAATCAAAACCACAAATGACAGCTTATTCTGGATAGGATGTGGAGCAAGGGGAACATGTCTCCATTGCTAGTGGAAGTGCAAATTGTATAGTCACTTTGGAAATCAATATGGCAGTTTCTCATAAAATTGGGAATCAATCTACCTCAAGAACCAGCGATACCACCTTTGTGCATATGTCCAAAGGATACTCAATCATACTACAAGGACACTTGTTCAACTATGTCCATAGCAGCTTCATTTGTAATCTCCAGAACCTGGAACGAACCTAAATGCCCCTCAATCAAAGAATGGATAAAGAAAATTGGGTACATTTACACAATGGAGTATTATTCAGCTGTTAAAAACATAGACATCAGGAAATTTGAAGGCAAACAGATGGAACTAGAAAAGAAAATCATCCTCAGTGAAGTAATCCAGACCCAGAAAGACAAACAAGGTAGATACTCACTCATAAGTGGAGTTACTTAAATAACTGTAAAGTAAAGGATAATCATGTTGCAATCCACAGACCCAGAGAGGCTAAATAACAAGGAGGGCCCAAGCTGGGACTTGTGGATTTCCCTGAGAAAGGGAAATGGAGATCTCTGGATTGGACTGGGTACAGGTGGCATAGGAATTTAAGCGATCAGGTTGAGTAGTTGGTGGAAAGGGACAGTGCTGAGTGAGACAAATGAAAAGGGGGGGGGGATTTACACAGTCAGGTAAAAGCCTGATGCAAGGGAAACTTTCACAAATCTGCAAGGATGGCCCCAGCTAAGACTCCTGGCCACAGTGGATGCATAGCCTGAACTGGCCGTCCACTGTGATAGGATTGGTGACTACCCCATTGTCATCAGAGAGCCTTTGTAATGTGATTNTTAAAAGGTCTTAAAAGGTCTTATTAATAAAAAAAATAGGGCCAGATATTGGGGTGAATTCTGAAAGATCAGAGAAGCAGAACCAGCCATAGCTAACGTCACCTAGCCATCTCCTCACCTGATCTTGTTTCCTCAGACTGCAGGCTTCTGAGTCCTCACCTGAATGAATCTCAGTTGAACTGCTCAAAAAGCCTCAAAGCTTAAAAAGCCTAAAAGGCCTCTGGTTCCTGGTCCTCATGCTTTATATACCTTTCTGCTTCCTGCCATCACTTCCTGGGATTAAAGGCGTATGTTCTTCCCAAGCAAAGAAACTGGATCTCAAGTGTTGGGATTAAAGGCATGTGTGCCACCATTTTCTGGCCTCTATGTCTAATCTAGTGACTGTTCTGTTCTCTGACACCCAGATAAGTTTATTAGGGTACACTATATATTGGAGGGACACAATATCACCACATTTCCCCTTTTTTATCTAAAATAATAAAAGAAGCTTATAACTAACATGAGAAAAGTATATACAATAAGTATATACAATATATACAGTCAAGAATTACTTTAACAATGTCTAGTCCATTAATGTTTGACATTCAGGCAAAAAGTGCATTATATATATTAACAATGTCCAGTCCATTAACATTTGACAAATTCAGACAAAAATTTCATTATTTATCCTATTTTGGTGAGTCCAATCCAAAATTGTATACAATATCCAAAAATCTAATCCAATGTAAAATATTTAAAACTAGTAGTTGCCTTTTAAAAGCAGATTCAAGCATCTTTTTTCTATTATCATATTTATATCCTCTCTTTTTTCAGAGTAGATTTAATAATCTACCCTTTATCTTATCATATCTATATCTATTTTTTCAGAGTAGATTCAATAATCTACCTCTTATCTATATCCTCTTTTCTTTTTCTCTTTTAAACAAGAACCCTGAATCTAATCTCCTTTGTTTAGACTTTTTTCCTGATCATTAACAATTAACAACTTGTAACCAACCATCATAAACAGTGACAACATCCATAACTCAAACAACCAAACACCCACCCCACCTCTTGGGAATGTGAGTGTCAATCTTAAAATTACTTCTTGCTGTCTGGGGTGAAGACATCTTTAGGGGATCCTGAAAAGAAAATTTTGGGGGGTTAATTGTCAAGTCCTGAGAGAGTTAGCTGCATCATTTGTCCAGTATCTGCATAATGGGAAAGTGCAGGGCTTGTTTCAAGTCCTTGTTTGAGTAGTCTGTCAGGCTGGATCATCTCAGCTAGCCATCTCAAAACTGTTCTGAGTAGTTTGTAGTCCAAAGCCGATCTTTGGGTGGTGTTGACCAGCTTAATGGCTTTATCATAGTCCATGCAGAATCATCGTTGTGGGATCTCGTCATCCCTTTGGAGACTTCAAAGTCACTGTTAGGTGTGGTCATGGTTCTCTGCAGAAAATTTTTTTGTGCCTCCTCTGTGGTTTGGAGCAATTACAAATGTGTCTGTGGGAGAATCATGTCTCACAGCCAGTCCCAAGTTTGCAATACAAGTTCCATTTTTCTTCATCAAGATATTCCTTGATTTCAAATCTCTGTGAGCAATAGCCAGTTCTCCTTGGGTACCAATAATCTCCATGTGAAGATGGGCAAGACTGCTTGCCATGGACAAAGNGAAATCCAAAAGGGATCCATGTTCATGGTAATCTGACACCAGCCGCAGCTGAGTCCATGTGCCAATGTCTTTGTTGTCTGCTACTATAAATCCTAGGATGTTTTCTTGGCGTAACATCATAGTTTGATAAGTCTCTACCTCTNGGAACCACAAATGTTCTTCCCTAGAAGAGAATATCTTCACAGCAACTTCTCCCTACCACTTGCCTTGTCAAACTTCTCCAAACTGACCTTTGCCAATGCTTTCTTGTAACACTGGCAATTGTTCTCTGAACAAGCAGCAGTAAACACTTCATCCCCAAAGTTGCAGCCACCAGCAGTGTCGAAGCCACCAACAAGATGAGAAACAGCTGGCAACGCAGAGCTGCCTCCATGGTCTCTTTGCCACAGTTTGTGGCCTGGCCACGGCCGCAGCTTCTCCTCAGCAAGCCTCCCAGGCTGGCCTCAAACTGGAGATCTTCCTGTTTATGAACCATTCACCAAACCTACTGGCATGCACCACCACAACCATCTTCATGTGTGTAGCTCAGGCCTGAGCTTGGGACAGTAAAGCCACAGGCAAAAAGCTTTTTTGAGAATTCATGCAACAATCATTGGGCACCAGATGTAACGCGAATTTAAAATGGTCTTATTATTTAAAAACCCAGAGCCAGACATGGGTGTTACTTCTGAAAGATCAGAGAAGCAGAACCAGCCACAGCCAACCTCACCTTGCCATCTCCTCACCTGATCTTGTTTCCTCAGACTGCAGGCTGCTATTTTCTGACCTCTTTGTCTAATCTAGTGGCTGTTTTGTTCTCTGACACCCAGATAAGTTTATTAGGGTACATGATACATAGGGGGACACAATATCACCACAAGCCTTCATCTAGTGACTGATGGAAGCAAATTCAATGACCTATGTCCAAACATTGGGCTGTGTTCCTGAAGTCTTTCTGAGGAGAGGGAGGAGGAATTGTAGGAAACAGGGGGATGGGGAACATCAAAGTAGGAAACAGGGGGATGGGGAACATCAAAGTATAGCCCACAGACACCACTAGCCTGGCTCATGGGAACTCACAGAGTCTGAATCACCAGCAAGTGAGCATGCATGGGACCAACCTAGGCCATATATGTGACAGTTGTGTAGCTTGGACTTCCGGCAATGGGAGCAGGAGCTGTCCCTGGTGCTTTGACTGGCTCTTGACAACCTGTTCCTCATGCTGAATTGCCTTGCCCAGGCTGAATACAGGGGGAGGTGCTTGGTCTTTTGGCAGCTTGATATGCCATGCTTTGCTGAAGCCCATGGGTGACCTGCCCCTTTCTGAACAAGTAGGGAGAAGGGGTAGATTGAGGGAGGGCAGAGGGGAGAAGAGGAGAGGGAGGGGGGTGAGGATGCAATTGGGATGTAAAATAAATAAAATAATCAATTATAAAAAATAAAAAAATCAAGAGACTCTGTAAACCTCCAAAATCTCTTTAAAAGTTCAAAATCCATAACTGGGGGCTCTAAAAANTTTTTTAAAAGTTAAGTATTTTCTTATCCCAAGGAGGAATAGCCAGTGCACAGTTGCAGTCAGATCAAAGCAAAACTAAATCCCAACAATACAAATAATTCAATGCCCAATGTCTGGGACTTACTCACAGTTTTCTGGGCTCTCCTTAATAGATAGGGTCACTCTCTGGCTCTATCATCTGCACTACACACAGCTTATCTTCTAGACTCAAGCCAGCTCCACTCAATTGCTATTGCTACTACTGTTCTTGGCATTAATCACACGGTACTAACATCTCCAAAATGCTAGGGACATCTGCAGAAACTAGCCTGCATTTTCACCAGGAGCCTCTCCTGGGCTCTCTTCATGGTCCCAAGCCTTAACTTCTCTCCATGACCTCTTCATGCCCCCAATACCAGTACCACCAGGGAGATCCTTCCACATGACCAATTTTAGCTGCTAACACAAGTTATCTCAGTCATCTCTGCAACACAGTTTCTGTGTGATGACTCTGAAAAAACACTTCTTGGAAGATTTCACCTAAATGATACTGGTCTCTTCTTAATCACTGAGAAATTTTGTTTTACTTTAGTGGTTCTGATATCTTCTTAATCACAATTATTCAGTCCCAGCTAGCACAAAACACAGATTCTTAACTCAAAATATTCAATGACTCAGTCTTAATCAACTCTCAAATCTCCTTCTGAAACTTCACACAGATTCTTAACTCAAAATATTCAATGACTCAAACAGTCTTAATCAACTCTCAAATCTCCTTCTGAAACTTCTCAGGTCAGGCCTTCATCGTCTGCATTTCTCTCAACACTCTTATCTTTCAAACTCCCACAGAACTAATCACCAAGCTTTGGACACCCAATGGCTTTTCTAGAACAAAGTTCCAAAGTTCTTCTACTGTCCTCCCCCAAAAACCACATGGTGAGGGCTGTCATAGCACCACCTCAGTATCTTGGCACCAATTTCTATCTTTGTGAAACTAGCCCATGGTCATACTACCCACAATGGGCTGGGCACTCCCATGTCAATCACTAATTAAGACAATGCTCTATAAGCTTGCCTACAGCCTGATCTCATAGAGGCATTTCCTCAGTTAATGTTCCCTAGTCTTGGATGACTATATCTTGTGTCAAATTGGCATAAAAATAGCCACCACAACATCCTTGTTTACTCTTTTTACCTTATTATTTTCAACCGAATTTATCTTTGCAGACACACAGAAACATAAAAGCTGTGTGTAATGGAATATCATTGATTTGTTCTGATATGTATTTGCTGTGCAATGCTTTAGATCAGGTTAAGCAAGTCTATCTCCTCAAAAACACCTGGTTACCTTTATGTGCAGGTTTTCAAGCCAGATGGATCAAGGCTAAAACTCTTCACTTCACCTATTTATAAATAGTGGTCAGTCAAATATTATGACTCAAATACATAAAAATAATAATAATATACAAATACATAAAAATAATAATGAAAATTAAATACTCCAAAAAATCAGAAACAATTCTCTTTTTTAACATAACAAAACAAAATATACTAAGATAAAACAAAAACAATCCCATCAAAGGTGGACAAGGCAAACCAACAGAAGGAAAAGAGCTCCAAGGGAGGATACTAGAATCAGAAATCCACTCATTCACATACTCAGAACTCCCATAAAAATACTAACGTGAAAGTGATACCATATATGCAGAGAACATGGTACATACCTGTATCAGCCATGTGCTTGCTGCTTCAGTCTATGGTGTATATGAACTGTGCTCGGTTGATTTAGGGGGCCTTGTTCTCCTGGTGTCCTCCATCCCCTCTGGCTCTTAACACTCTTTCCACTTCTTCCTCTGTAGAGTTCACTGAACTCTGATGGGGAGGGAATTGATGAAGACTTCCCATTTAGAGCTGTGTGTTCCAAAGTCTTTCTCTCTGAGTAAAGTCTGGCTGTTGGTGTCTATATTCGTTCCCATAAGCTGTAGGAGGAAACTTCTCTGATGATTGCTTAACAAGGCCTAATCTATGAGTATAGCATAATACCAGTAGAAGTAATTTTACTGGATATTTTGTTTGTTCGTTTTAGAACAGTAGTATTTATTTGGTTTTACCCTAGGCCTCTGGGCTATCTAGTCTCTGGTTCTTGGTCACCAAAGTAGTGTTTAAAATAAGTTCCATATTGTGGAGTGTTCCTTAAGTAAAATCAGACATCAGTTGGTTACTTCCAGAAGTTTTGTCCCACTATGGCCCTAGCATATATTTCAGGCAGGACAAATTGTAGATCAAAGGAGTTATGGCCGGTATGGTGTTAACATTTCTGTTTTGATAGCCTGCAGAGTACCTTTCTGTACCAAAGAAACTAGAAATAGGGCTAAAGGGTCTATATAGGCATCAGCTCCACATGTTCAATGAGTTAGTTGAGTGTTGTGTTCAGCAATGGGGACTTGCTGTCCATTCATGGAGAGAAACCTATTATCTTGGCAATTACCTGGGTTGTTAAAGGATTTCCATGGAACCCCTTTGTCCAACAACTCAATTGGGTGTAACCCAATATTGGTACTGAAAGTTTGTTTTGGTGACAAAAGATGGCCAGCTGGGACTCTATCTCTCTCCTTATTTGGAGATTTCATTAGGATTCCCCTCATATATTTTAGGAAGTTTCCACAGCATTAGATTTCCATACTACCACTCTAATGCCTCTCAATCCTAGATGTCTCCCCCTGCCTTCCCTTGTTCAACCCCATTTCTCCTCCCACTCCTGACATGATCCTCCAATTCCCAAACCTCCATCCTCAGCCCACTGATAAAATATACTGGATTTCTCCCCTCCCAGAAAGATCCACATGTCTTTATTCTTAGTCTTTCCTCTGTACTTGACCTCTCTGGGACAATGGATGTAGTTTGACTAACATTCATTTAACAGCTAATATCCATATATAAGTGAAAGATACTAAATTTATCTTTCTTGTTCGGGGTTACCTCACTCAGAATGATTGTTTTCTAGTCCCATTCATTTGTCTGCAATTTTCTTGATGTCATTTTTTCACAGCCGAGTAATACTCCATTGAGTAAATAAAATATATCACATTTTCTTTATCAATTCTTCCATTGAGGGACATTTAGATTGTTTCCAGTTTCTGGGTATTATGAATGCAGCTGCAATGTGCATGGTTGAGCAGGTGTCTTTACGGTAGGATGAAGCATCCTTTGGTTATATGTACAAGAGTGGTATTGCTGGATCTTGAGGTAGATCAATTCCCAACTTTCTTAAGAACCTCCATACTGATTTTCATAGTAGCTGTAGAATGCACTCCTCATCAGCAATGTCTTGTTACCTTAATCCATATCTGAACCACGTGAGCTGTCACTTGTATTATTAATTTTGGTCATTCTGACAGTTGTAAGATGGAATCGCAAAGTAGTTTTGATTTGCATTTCTCTGATGGCTAATGATATTGAACATTTGTGTGTTTCTCAGCCATTTGAGCTTCATCTATTGAGAATTCTCTTTATTTCTGTATCCTGTTTGAATTGGATTATTTGGGCTTTTTGATATCTCATTTCTTGAGTTCTTTATATATTTTGTGTGGTGCGTGCCTTTAATCCTAGCACTTGCGAGGCAGAGGCAGGTAGATCTCTGTGAGTTCAAGGTTATCCTGGTCTACAGATTGAGTTCCAGAAGAGTTATGGCTATACAAAGAAATCTTGTCTCAGAAAAAAACCCAAAAACTATATGTATATATTTCGGATATTAGTCTTCTATTAAATGTGGAGTTGGTAAAAATCTTTTCCCATTCTGTAGTCTGTCTCTTTGTCCAAATGACAGCATTCTTTGTCTTACTGAAGTTTTTCAGTTTCATGGAATCCCATTTGTTGATTGTTTATCTTAGTGCCTGTGCTAACAACTTTATGTTCAAAAAGTATTCTCCTGTGGCAAGGATCTCAAGGCTGTTCTCCACTTACCCTTCTATCAAGTTCAGTGTATCCGATTTTATATTGAGTTCATTGATCCATTTGGCATTGAGTTGCATACAGGGTGGTAAGGATGCATCCATTTTCATTCTTCTACATGCAGACATTCAGTTTGACCAGAATCATTTGTTGAAGATATCACCTTTTATCCCCTATGTATTTCTAGATTCTTTATCAAAAACCAGATGTCCACAGGTTTGTGGATTGATGCTTCAGTCTTCAATTTGATTCAGTTGATCAATATGTCTGTTTTTATGCCAAATATCATTTTTAACTATAGTTTTGTAGTACAAACTAGAAATTGGGAATGGTGAAACCTCCAGCAGTTCTGTTATTGTTTAGGATTGTTTTAGCTATCCTGTATTTCTTGTTTTTCCATATAAAGCTGGGAATTGTCCTTTCAAAATCTGTAAAGAATTATGTTGGAATTTTGATGGGGATTGCATTGAACCTGTGTAGTGATATATTGTGTACCCTAATAAACTTGCATGAGGATCAGAGGACAGAGCCAGCCACTAGATTAGACATAGAGGTCAGGCAGTGGTGGCACACACCTTTAATGTCAGTACTGGGAAGCACACACACCTGTAATCCTAGGAAGTGATGTCTGGGCAGAGAAAGATCTGTAAGGCGTGAGGAAACAGGAACTTACTCTCTTGAGGCTGAGAATTTTGTAGAGGTAAACTAGTGGCTGGCTGTTCTGCTTCTCTGATCTTTCAGCTTTCACCCTGCTATCTGACTCTGGGTTTTTGTTTTTGTTTTTTTGTTGTTGTTGTTGTTGTTTTTGTTTTTTATGAAAAGACCATCGAAGATTGGAACAACAAACCTGTAGATTGCTTTTGGTAGGATGTCCATTTTTACTATGTTAATCTTACTGAATCATGTGCATGGGAAATATTCCCATTTTCTGATATTTTCTTCATTTTTTTTTCTTCCAAGACTTGAAGTTTCACAACATACAAGTCTTTCATTTGCTTGGTTAGGGTTTCCCCAAGATATTTTATTTTGTTTGAAACTTTTGTGAATGATTTCTTTCCTTGATTTCTTGCTCAATGAATTTCTTTGTAAAGGAATTGAAATGTAAATATCTGATATGCAGGATAACTGATATGCAACCCCCAAAGGCATCTCAACCCACAGGGTGAGAACCACTGTAATGGAGGCAGAGACCTAATCTTGACCTCTGGCCCACATGTGTGCCGTTTGGTTAGCATACTTGCATACACAGATGTAGGCACACACACATGCAAATATATCACACACAAAGTCAGAGATGAGAAAGAGTCTTTACACATTATTTGTATATGGATCCAAAAGTAAAGTTATGTAGATATATTTAGAGTCAGTAAGATCTTGATTTATGAAAATCTGCCTATCACAGGAAAACATAATCAGTATATTTCCTACAAAATTGATTCATTTTCTCCTTAATTAAAATTGATCCAGAAACCAATTATGAGACAAGACCTCAAATTTATAGTGTTTTAGAAAAAAATATAAACATAGCAAAGTACATAGAGAAAATAGGACATTATAAGATAATCATAAATTTAATGTTAGGCATAAATTAAACTCAAATGAAATAGAAAGCCATTTCTGATGCCCATGAATATATACTACAGAAAAATACAAAAAGAAGAGAGAAAAAAATGACAGGAACTGTCTTATAAACAAAATGCGATAAAATATTAAAAGAATATCAAAAAACTTTAGATATTTGCTAAAAGATCATACTATACATACATGGTGACTATGTGTGAAGATGGTGATTGTGTGATTAGATACAAATAAAAATCTACTAAGGAAAAAGGGAATGACTATTACAACTGAAACGCATTGATTTAGGTAAAGAATTATTAGCCAGAGAAAATAAGAAATACTTTTTGCATTTCTGCCTGAATAATGAGTTACCAAGACCTTTTGGTTTAAAAGACAGGAACCCAAGTCAGTTCATTTTAAATAAAAAGGAAATACGTTGATTAACACAACATGGAAGGAAAAACCAAAATAGTTCAGAAAAATCACAAGGTGTATCTTCTTTTCCCCTGTTTTTCTCTGCAAACTCGGCTGTTTTCCAAAGCCGCATATAGATTCCATAGTGGGGAAAACCTGGTTGTTAGAATCCCAGGTCATCAGCATCAAAAGAAAGAAAATGTTTTGTAACTCTCCCCTCAACTGTAAAATATCTCCAGGAAAGCTTTCTGAATAAGCATCTGTATATGTAATCATTTATGCAAAAATAGTTCATTTTCAAATTGATCACAGAGGCAACTCCTCTCAATAATCACTGTAGCCAAGTTAGCAGGCTGTAATTTCTTCATGCATCTACAAGCCCATCCTCATAAACATGAGTTAATCCTAGTTATAATTAAAATTCTCTATACCAATCTTCACATAAAATAATGAAGTTTTCCTATCTGAAAGCTAGTGCCCATGTCCAAGCTGTTGTATTCACCAAGATAAAATTGTCAAGCTTTATCAAAAGTTAGCTTCTTAGCTATTACTGAATTTTTATATTGTTCTCCTACATGTCCTAGAGATTAGTTGGCGTGTGAGCTTATTAGCTACAAATTGCAAAGGAATGTTACTGAGGGCACTCTTGATGAACATTTGAATCACCTAATTATCAACTACACATAAGAACAGCAATTTGTAAATAATTGAACATAGTATAAATAATTCTCAATAACAGCAAAGGCCCAAGAAAATTTATTTTGGTTACCACATGTGGATTACATGGGGATTTTGTTGTTTCCACAGTTAGCACATACAAGAGTAAAGAGAAATCAAAGCTGGGAACAGTATCTTGAGAAATATCAACCAGGGGTTTTATAAATGAAATTACATAGAGTAAGATAGAACTAACACATGAAACTCTAGCAGCAGGTGACAGAGTAAGATGGCAGGGTAATAGGTACTAGACTCATATTTTTGCCTCATGAAATCAAGAACTGGACAGACCTACATGAAACAAACATATCCAGACTTTGACACTTCCCTTCATAACATGTCATATCTCCCTTCCAGAAGACAGACTGAGCAAATCTCCCCCGTAATTGCAATTGCTTGCTGTTTCCTACAACTTCTGAAATCACAGTCAAGGGGAAGCAAACCCAAGCAGATTCAAGACATCTAAGATTCACACTGAGAGTGGAGGAGACAGAGAAAGTAGTTAAGAGAGATAGGATAAAGTTCTCAACAGGGAACCATCTCTAGCCTTAGAGCTCTGGGATTCTGCACACGCTCCTTATGTCTATTGGCAAAGTTGCCATCAAACTGAGCAAAGAACTACAGGAAGACTCAGTCACCTAAACCATTATCAGAGTTCCCAAGGGAGTAGGAGGTACTAGAATGAAAACTAGTGACAGTAATTAAACCACGAGTCTTAGGTGTCTTTCAAGGCCCACTTGATAAAGGCTTAGGTTGGCATTCTTGCCATATGGTGGCCCTTTAGAGGGAGTGTACTCTTGCCATATGGTGGACCTTCAGAAGGAGATTCTGGGGTATGGTGAGAGATCTTTCAGTTGTTGGATCATGACCACGAAGATTATTGCATGATCCTGACATTTGTCCTTGTGCTCTTTACCTCAGGCTGCCATGTAGAAAGCGGTCCCACCCCTTTACTCATTCCTTCCTGTTGTGTTGTCCTNTCACAAGCCCAGGGAAGGAGAGCTAAGTTACCATGTGATGAAAACATGGACATGGTGAAGCCAAGTGAAAATTTTCTTTCTTTAAGTTATCACAAATGTTTAGTAAAGAGCAGGAGAGCAGACTAACACAAGGCAAAGATAGGACTTTAGGAGAGGACCTGAACATCTGGTTCTTAATTCAAAGGCTGCAGTAAACCAAAATCTGTGTAGATTTATATCCACAAAGCTTCATGAAAAATCAGTGAATTCCACCTCACATGCTAGTAGTATTAGAAGAAGAAAGACAACAAACACATAAGATACTCAACTATGCCATTCATCTTCTAATCATGTATTGCTAGCACTAGGAAAACCAATTCAGTATTAATGTTTCCATTGTCAGTATTTTGTTGCTGCTCTTTAGAGATGAGACCTTGCTTTTGTAGCTCAGAATGGCATTCAGTTTGCTATGTATCCAAAGTTAACCTAAACTCACACTCCTCAAGGTTTAGTTTCCAAAAAACTGGCATTACAGGAATATTCCACTACATCCAGCCCCAAACGTAAATTTTAATGAAGACAAATATAAATGAATAAAAACAGACCTATAAACGGCAGAGCTTATAAAAATTCCAAACACAAAGCTATTTGTTTAAAAGATATATGACCACATTTTTTAAAAAGCAGATAAGATAAGAATAAGGGGAGGATTAGAAGGTTAACAGCATTTTCTGATGTTCCAGAGGACGTGAGTTCGGGTCCCTGCATCTACTTTGGGTAGCTCACAACTGCCTATAACTCCAGCTCCACGGGATCCAATGCTTTCTTCTTCATTACATTCATTCTGCATCTGCAGGTGCTCACTCACAGACATATAATTAAAAAATAAATAAATCATTTTCTAAAGGTAGAAATATTTAAATTAAATTATAACATAAATTTAGAATATGATATGAACAATGTACTTGTATTAAAAAGTGCTAATTGAGATAAGGATTCAAGTCTGTAAAAGTGAAATATCATATTCATTGTTTGCTGTGGCAATTCTGTATGTGTATGCTAGTTTCAAAATGCAACACAATATTAGGTGAATATTTTGTGAGTAAATTATTTTAGANACAATATTCTCTCATGAATTTACTTATCAACAGATGAATTTCATATGTTCTTAAACTTAACCTTTGTGCCCAGAAACCTGAAAAAACATAAATCAGAAACAAATCATTTTTCTCCCCTCTCTGAGAATGCTAAGTAAATGTGGGTTATCAACAAAGCAATTTCAATGTTTAAACAGAAATAAATATTAAATCTGGTTACTCATTTGCTGGCACTAGATGTTAAACGCGCTTCCCAAGCAGACTCCAGGGAAGCTTCCCCACATCCTACCTATGAACCTGCTCTTAGATGAGATGATAGAAGCATCCCGGATAGGTTGAGAACAGGCTGCACCTTCTAAATCCTTATAGAACTACATTATAGTGTTTGTGGTACAAACATAAGCCTACTCTCACAATTCTGCAGTGACAAGGGCTGGGTGCAAAACACCTGAAGAATTTCACAAAGAGCCCTTGAAGACACAGGGCAAAGGCGGACTATCTCAAAGCAAGAATTTTAAGGCATAAGGGAGAAGTCAGCATGATTAAATAGGGGAAAAAAAGATGAAAAAAGGAGACAAAAGTGATAGATTTGAAATAATGTTTCTATAAGTATCTATAAACTCTCAAATGATAAGGAAGAAAGTAAATAAAGGAAGGACAGAAATGTTAACAAAATTTAAACCAAACGTGAGGAAAAGCAAGCACTAATTTTGTAATTTAAAATGTTTCATTTAACATAGCAACACACTGCCTTCAAAATATCTGTGCTTATAAACATAACAAAATACCTATGCTCATAAACAAAAGAGATCCCATCCTTAATCAGATCTGCCTTTCTGCACAATGGACAGTGATGAGTGCAGAACTCCTGGCTCCCCAAGATGCAGAAAACAAGCAATGGATGTGAGCCCAGCCTTAAACAAGTTACTTATAACATGCCATCTAAGGCTCAAGGAACAGTTCAGACATGAAGGCAAGAAATATGTGAGAGCCAGAAGAGAGAATGAAGGGCTATGAACACTCTTCTAGACTTGATACAATCACTATGCTACAGCCTCTATAATCGTAAACACTTATCAACTGTAGTTAATGGCACTGGGCCCACACAAAAAGTAACCCCTTCAATAATCACTTAAGGAAATGGGGAGGGTCTCAATACCAACTATTGGCTATTGAAATGAATATGAAAATGGCCCCATAGGTTCATATATTTGCAAGGTTAGTCGACTGCTGATGAACTCTATTGAAATGTATTAAGAGGTGTGGCTTTGTTGAAGGAGGTATGTAGTTGGGAGTGGACTTTAAGGTTTCAATGGTCCAAATGAGGCCCATTGTCTCTCTCTGCCTGCTGACTATGGATCAGGAGGTAACTCTCAGCTACTTCTCCACCACCATGCCTGCCTGCCTGCCTGTCTACTACCATGCTCCCCACCATGATGATGTAGTGCCAACACTCTGAAACTGTAACCAAACCCCCAATTAAATGCTTTCTATTATAAGAATTGCTTTAGTCACGGTATTGCTTCACAGCAATAGATCAGTAATTAAGACAGAAATCTATAGATTTTAAAAGAGGAAAAATCCCTGACATTTGGTGTGTATCCTCTGTTGAGCCCACCAGCTCCAACCAATAGCTCTAAACCGTAATCACACAGATGTTCATAATTAAACTAGATGAGTCACAAAACAAAATGAACAGACATAAACTCTCAGGAGGAGATCTGTAGAGAGAGTATAGGTGAAGGNGAAGAGGAATCTAGGGAGGTGGGAGGAAAGAGTAATCAGTATGTAAAATATACATATGTGAAACTGTAAAACTTTAAAGTGTATTAAAACTCTAAAAAGAACTTAATATTGACTGTGTGGAGTGGCACATACCTGTAATCTCAGCTCCTGGGTGTGTAAGACAAAAAAGATTATGAGCCCTGAGCCACCTTATACTGTACAGAAAAGGGACGAGAGGGGTAGAAAAAAGGAGGATGAAGGAGTAAATAATAACAGAAGTCCCAAACNTGAAAGTTAAATGCTACCATAGTTTCCAAAATACATGGAGGAGAATCTTTTAAAGATAATACCGAAGAAACACTTGAATGCTTGATGCTGAAATTTTTTTCAAACAGGTAGTAAGATAAGAATCCTCAGGTTGAGACAACCCATAAGTAGCAGCATGTGAGCATAATGCACTGGTTTTCATATATACAATACTAAAACTACAGAACAACAAAAATAATTTATCAACCATAAAAATCAAGAAAATGCAAACCCCAGGTTCTCAGAAGAACAATTTAATGCACTGCAAAGTTAGGTAGCTTTTAGAAATCTGCAAGGAAAAAGATTAGATCTTAAAAATATTTTGTTCTTGTTCTGATGTCTTTGAATCATAGAGATAGTAGCAAATACCCAGAAATAAGTAAGTCAATCCATTTTATAGATGTGATTACCTGTCATTCCAAATTAATCTGTAGAGTTAATGAAATGTCAATCTAATACACAAAAAGACATTTTACTGATTTTGATGAGGCTTTTTAAGAAAAATGATATGAAAATTGAAGGAAGACAAGTTGAGAAGACAATTGGTATTAACAGGAGTAGGGAGAGGAAAGGGAGTGGAGTGAATGTGGTTAAATTAAATAATATGAATGTATGAAAATGTCATAGGGAAGCCAATTACATATATAATTATTGTATACTAATAATACTAAAATAATGTGGGAAAATAAGGGTCAAATATCACCAATATATTTCTGAAGGATCACAGACTTATTAGTTCCATACCAATTTTTTCAAACGGGCTCCATGAGATTAGCATTGCTAATCACTAGTAGTATAAGTTGTAATCTAAGCAAAATTTAGGAAAGTTACTGGAAAATCTATATAAAGAATCTCGAAATATAGCTTCAAATAATTTCAAATTTCTAGCAAAATATTCAACTTAAATACTATATTAGCAAAAACATGGAATTCAATTAATAGTTCACTCTGTAAACACATTTTGGTGTGTTACCACCATGGGTTAGTATTTGTGTCTGAGATATGGTAGTAAAAAAGGTGATGCTTTGATCACTAGAAACTCACACATGGGATATTAAGAGATGGACAATAAAGAAAATATTATGACAGAAATAATGAAAGAATCCTTAAGAAGGTAGGATGCTATATATACGATGTTTTTCCTTTACCATGCAGAAGATTTTCAATTAGATATTGCTTTTTAGATAGATAGTGCTTAAATTTTGTTTTATTATGGAATAACTGATTTTCTCTGTCAATTGTTAATTAAAGTTTTGCTTTGTATAGTAGTAAGTGCTCATAGAGTCTTTAGATCATCTGGCCAGGCCCTTCTGGTTTTTGGTGTATCCACTGAGAATTCAGAGAATTCAGTCTGACAGGTCTGCCTTTATGTGTTGATTGGTCTTTTTCCCTTGTAGCTTTTAATATTTTTTCTTTGCTATGTCTTGTAGTGTTTTATTATATGGAGAGTGAAATTTCTTTGCTGGTGCAATCTATTTGGTGTTCCATAAGCTTCTTGTAGCTTTATAGGCATGTACTTCTTTAGACTGTGAAAATTTTCTTTCATGATTTTGTTAAATATTTTCTCTGGTTTTTTAAGCTGGGATTCTTCTCCTCCTCTGTTCCTATTATTCTTAGTTTGTTCTTATCACAATTTCCTAGATTTCTTGGATGTTTGTGTCAGGATATTTTTAGAATTAATATTGTCTTTGATGAATGTATCCATTTCTTCTAATCTGTCTTCAAAGCCAGAGATTCTCTCTTCCATGGCTTTTTTTCTATTGGTGAGGCTTGCCTATGTGGTTCCTATTTGAATTCCTAAATTTTTCATTTTCCAGCTACCCCTCAGTTTGTGTTTTCTTTACTGATTCTATTTGTATTTTCAGGTCAGTTTTATTCATTTCCTTCAACTGTTTGTATTATCCTGGATTTTTATAAGAAATAAATATAAATATAAGAAATGTATATTAAATAACTATAAATATAAGAAATTTTTATAAGAAATTTATTAATTTGCTCAGAGCCTCTATCATATTCATAAAAGCTATTTTAAGGTCTTTATCTTGTGCTGCAGCTATGTTGGAATATTCAGGGCCTGTTGTGGTAGGGTTGCTAGGCAATAGTGGAGACATATTGTCCTGGCTGTTATCGATTGTGTTTTTATGCTGGTGTCTAGACATCTGTGTTCTGGATGATTGTAATTCTAGGTGCTGATATCTGCTCTTGTCTTTGTTGGATGGGTGTTTTGTTCCTTGGTTTCTGTTACCCTCTCTGGTTATTGGAAGGGTTTGATGGCTGTTTGTTACCTGTTAGGAAATTCTTCTAGGATCCTGATAGGTGTGACCACTGAATTCTGGATATTTTGTTTCTCGGTGTTGGGATCTGACAGTCTGGAATGGGGCTGGGCTGGGCAGGGGCTTCACAGATCCAGAGGAGGGAAGAAACCAAATTGTCCCACTGAGATCTGCTTAGTTCCTTGAGAATGGGGGCAGAGTAAGGAGAGGCCACAACAGGCAATCTGCTACAGACCTGGGGATGAGACTAGGGGATTGGATAAGGAGGAGAGGAGGGAGGGGTGAAGATTTATAGTTAAATGA
>LZPO01118400.1:5021-17431 GCA_001675575.1 Neotoma lepida | reverse complement strand
TTTTTAAAAACTTAATTGGATAAATTAGGCCAGCTCAGAATGATTGTGCTTGATGAAATGAATCTGTTATTCAGTTCATTCAATTTCATATTGGAATTTAGTTTCTTTAACATCATTCTGTAGTTCAGCTTCAGGTTGTGTGTCCTACCAAATATAATGTGAAGTGATCAACCAAGAAAATTAGTGATTATACTAAATTTATTAATCTCAGAANATTTTCAACAATTCTAAATATGAGGTCCATGGTGACCGAGTAGTAGCATTAAGAATAGTGGTGAATAAAAATCATTTACTGTCAGCTTCAATGTAACAAGTGAGAGGAGATAAAGCATTAAAAGGTGATAATATTGCTATTATTTTTCCCTGAAATAGAATTAATGCAATTATCTTTGATTGTGAGTTAGAAATACTTTAGTAAGAGCATGGAGTCAAGTAGACCTGAAGAAATATCCGATTTCCACTGTAGTGCTAATTAACTATAATGACTACTAAATAGTCAACGATTATGTCAAGCAACCAGTTGGAACATATGAGTGTAAAGACAAGAGGTTCAGACAACAACTAAAACTGTGATAATATCATGGTTTAAGGGCACAAATCTAGATAAGTCTACAAAGAGACTTGGGATCAACAGCCTGGTACACTTATATATGGAAAGAATCTCAGTCAGTAAATAGCTTACCATACACACATGAAGACCTGAATATGGATCACAACAACAATAGCAAAAAGACTAAATATGTATCTGTAATTTCAGCTCTGGGAAGGCATGGACAAGAGCATCTCTAGGGCTGGTTAGTCAGTCTGTATAGGCAAAGTGGGAATGTCTAAGTTCTTAAAGAGATCCTGTCTAAAAATGTCGAGAAGGATACAAGACCCTTGCCATTGACTCCTGGTCTTCATACACTTGAATATACATGAAGATGCACACACACACACACACACACACACACACACACACTCATACACAAGTTGATAAACAAAGATCAGTAATATTGGATAACTAGGAATATGAACACTGAAGTCTAATAGAGAGAAAATAACATTATCCTAGAAGTTAAATTAAGAACTTCTTTCAAGAAAGGAAGAAAAAAAATATTCAGTTCCTCCTGGAGGAGTTGAAAAATTACAAAGTAAAATGAGTCTAAAATAAACTCTTTTTAACATATATATGAACAAGTCTAAATGTATCATTGGTACCGANCAAATCTAGATATTTATAGCAATTGAATTCAAGTTATAGCAATGTTCTATTAAAGTGAATTGCAAAATATAAGTACTGAGAAGAAGAAAAATTAAGGNAAGGAAATTCTGAATTCTATTTTTAAGAAANCATAATATCAACAGAAAAAGAAGGCAATATATAGACCATCAGTAACCACATGGATATTTCCATGAAATATCATTCCTCTATGTGATTAAGAGAAATAATATTTGAAATCACTCAAGTTTTTGTGAGAAAAAACTTTAAGTTCTCTTGTACTGTTCTATTGCTGTGAAGCGACNCTATGACTATAAGGCAACTCTTATTCAGGAAAGTATTTAGCTGGAGCTCATTTACATTTTCAGAAGTTTAGTCCTTTGTCATCATGGTAGAGGATGTGGTGGCATGCAGGCAGACATGGTCCTGGAGAAGTAGCTAAGAATTCTACCTCTAGATCTGTAGGCAATAGGAGGAGTGAGACACTGGGTTTACATGTGCTTTTGCAACCTCAAAAGCTGACCCCCAGTGACACACCTCCTCCAACAAGGCCACATTTTCTAATCCTTTCAAGTAGTGCCACTCCCTGGTGACCAAGCATTCAAATCCATGAGTCTAATGGTGAGCATTCTTATTCAAACCACCACAANTTTATAACTGATTTTAATTGCAAACATTATATAATAAATGCAGAATAGTACTAAAAAGTAACATTTTATGTTAATGATGTACAAATATTTGTTATAGATCAGAAACAAAATATTAAACATATGTATTTATTTATGTACATAAATGTATGCATATATATCATGTATAATATAAAAGAGTATAAATTCAACCTGTAACCACTCCTTGTATGCAATANAATGATTGATTATGGATCAGCAACAGACTACAAAATCTTAATGACTAAAGCCAAACATGGTTTGTTTTCTTCAATCAATGTCCAATGAGCTATAAACAACTTTCCCTGGTAATCTGAGTGCTTCTGCAGCAGTGGGTGCTCCTGCTGTCTTCACAGAGGAGGAAAACACACTGCACAGTTGAGCACCAGATCTGAACTCCAGCTGCCTGCCAATGACACCCCAATCATCCCATCAAATAGAATTACCCACTGTAGGTCAAATGACTGAGTCTAACTTCAAAATGGGAATGACATACAACTTTCTTCTCCTCCTAGAAGCAGGGAAGTGGATACTAACGACTTACAGATAATTCCAACCCAAGATGTCTTCTTCTTTCTTTTACTCCTGCTTTATTGTAATGGATTTATAATAACTCTCCAACTCTTCAGCCCAATTGATTTTTTTATGAAGGCAATATATTCAAACTTAGGGGCTTAAAGCAAAATATTATGTTCAATGCTGTTAAATATCTTGATAAATTGGCTATGTTGTCACACATCTATAATCTTAGCACTAAGGAGGCTGAGGAAGGAGGAGTCTGTAGAAGGAGGAGGCTGAGGAAGAAGGCTGAGGTAGGAGCCACCTNTGGTAGGAGAATGAGGGAGGTAGCTGAGGTAGGAGGCTGAGGTAGGANGTTGAGGTANGAGGAGGCTGAGGTAATAGGAGGTTGAGGTAGGAGGAGGCTGAGGTAGGAGNCTGAGANAGGAGGATGGCAAGCTCAGGACTGACCTGAGATACAAGTTAGAGTCTTTCTCAAAAGACAAAAGAAAAACCAAAAACAACAGCACAATAGAAACGAAAAATAGCTAGGTAAAACAAAATAGATGCATTAAAAGTTATACTCATGAAGATGTTGCAGTCCAAAATTATTAAGTTTGCAGTTCTAGTTCTGCATAAAAATTTTTTTTCTAGCTAGAGGTAAGTCCTATTTGAATACCACCAACAAAAGAAAAGCAAAAACCTTCAGCTCTTTGTAATTGTATTTTGTTTCAGGACATTAAGCATAAATCATTTTTCATTTACTGACATTTATATGTAACTTTCAATTAGCAATCAAAATAATAAAAGCCTGAATTCATTGTGGAAACATTTGAAAATGTTAATTTTCTCCTATACTATGAGTTTTCTTAAGCTTTCTCATCTATTAGGTTTTAACTTCCAAATTCATAATGAGATCAGCAGAAAAATGAAGTTATAGGATGCATTTATGGCTCTAGCCTTCATGGGTGTTTCTAAATCTGTCTGAATTCTTTAAAAGACATTTTCTTTGTAGATGTAAGTACTGAGAGATGGCAAATTGGATTTTTACAAAAAAAAAAAAGTCAGGATATTTGTCATTAAGATGCATCAGTGCAGATTAACTGAAGCTTAATAAACTTTCAAATTCCATCTAGCTTGGTTCGGGAAGCTTGGTAACTGGTGGTTATTGATGATAACAAGGGCAAATTGAGCACAGCCAATAGATTTTGATGCTGACTGTGGATGTGACTATAAGAAATATATATGTTAAATACATTGGAAATGTATTTATCTTCTGTCTTCTGAAGAGAAGCTGGAAATTGAGCTCTGTCTATATAAGACTAGTCATGCAGACATATTCTGAAGAGAAGCTGGAAATTGAGCTCTGTCTATATAAGACTAATCATGCAGACATACAGTGAAAGATGTCATCATTTATTCTGTGGTTTAACAGCACTACACACTTTTACTTCATTTAGGGAAACTGTGCAGTATTGAGAAAATTTACCCAATGTTTTTGACAGTCAAATTTGGGTATGCATTCCAAATTTAACTCTATTCATGCCTTCTCCATGATGTGTTTGTAACTCAAGCCTCTGTGTCTCTCAGTTTTTATATTTATTTGANAATACTCTATAATAAGAATCTAAACTCCTATCAGCCATAGCATAAGGCTTTTTCTTCTAGTATAAACTTAATATATGAAAATGGAAGGTTGAAGATGAAAAATATTCACATGGTCTTAATGTTCTAATATATTGTTTCTGTTCAATGTTGCATAATCACTATTACCACTGAGAATTGTAGATTTTCCACAGCACCTGGGGACATGTTCATATGAAAACACATGCCCATATGTGTTTAAATGGAATACACTCTGTACTAATTTGTGCAGGTGAGGTTTTCTGGAGGAGCTTGGTTGAGGAGATGCATGTACTTCTCTAAGAATAATGCACAAATAANTCTTTTATATTTCTTGCCACATTCAATTGCAATATTCAGTAATTGAATACATAGCAAAACATCAAGTATCATTACAATAATGAAACTTCAGTCACAATATCTGGGATAAAAACACTAACTTTTTGGAATTGAATTTAGGAAAAAAGTACTATTATTTGCCCACATAATTTTTAAGATCGTTTTATTAAAAAATTGGCAGTAATAAATAATCACATACAGTAAACAAATTTGCTGTCTTTCCTGCCAACTACTATAACGTAGACATTGGAGAATTTTCAAGGAGCCCTGTGGGACTTTCTAATAGCCCACATGAGCAGGACTTAAAACTATGTCATTCATCCAGGGAAGAGCAGTCATCCCAGGACTTGAGCACAGTTGAAAGTCAGTGAAGAAAAAGCATGCGATGTTATACTGTGTCTGCGTTTAACTTAGAGTTTTCACTAATGTAGCTTCAGCTTCTTTACATGGTCTACTAAGAANATGTATTGAAACATGTCNATGTAGGACATGTACAGAAAGGGGAATATTTGTTGGAGAAACTGTTCTTCTAAGATTATCATGTGGGATCATCATGTTTTGTTTTCAGAGTAATCATGGGTGCACAATCTTTCTGAATGAGCCTTGTATAAAGAAACTAGGGGTTTAGGTTGACAAACCACTTCAAAAATAGTGTTTGATGTTAGAGGTCAGGAGAACTACAAGGAACCTTGGATTAAATGAAAATTTTATTTAGATATTCATTGCTGTTAATGGATTGAGACTCACACCAAGATCAACAAAGGTTAATTCAGTCGTTAAAATCTAATATGTATATGGCATATAGTTGACACAAAGCATACTGTTAAATTCTTTATTGCAATTCATTTAATTCTCTTAATAACATCATGAGAATCCTATTGAGTCTATTGTTATGCTGAGAATACCATGACACAAAAGATTAAGTAGCTTTTCTAAATTTATGTAATGAAGAGAGACATTCTCAGCAGCTTAAGCAGTTCTGTCTCCTCTGGCTGAGTTGTTCATTGTAGCGTAGATAAAATTTGGATTGATAACTGAATTCCAACTCNACAATCTACTATGTGATCGTCAGACTTGTTGGTTTGTTTATTAACTTGACATAAGCCGGGGACATATGGAGAGGTCCTCAACTAAAACAAAAGCAAACAAACAAAAACTAAAACAAAACAAAAAATGCCTCCTAGCCGGGCGGTGGTGGCGCAGGCCTTTAATCCCAGCACTCAGGAGGCAGAGGCAGGCGGATCTCTGTGAGTTCGAGGCCAGCCTGGGCTACTGAGTGAGTTCCAGGAAAGGTGCCAAAGCTACACAGAGAAACCCTGTCTCGAAAAAACCAACCAACCAAACAAACAAAATGCTTCCTAAGACTGCCTGTAATAAGTCTTTCAGGCATTTTCTTGATAAATGATTGATGTGGGTGTGGCCCAACACACCATGGTTGATGCTAACCCTAGACAAGGTGNTCCTGGGTTGTCTAAGAAAGCAGGCTGTGCAAGCCATGGAAACTAAACTAATAAGCACTGCTCTTCCATGGCATCGGCTTCAGTTTCATCGTTTAGATTCCTGTCTTGAATTTCTTCCTGTCTTCCATGAGTGATGGACTACAACCTTTAAGATTAAATGATCTCTTTCCTCTCCAACTTAATTTTGTCCATTGTGTTTTATCATGGAAACATAACTAGGGCATACTGTGGCAGCAGCTAGAAAAACTCTCAAATTCTAAATCCCTGTCTACACATCCTGTCATCATGCACTTCAGGTATGAATTCTAAACTATATAAGAATATGACTGAAACATAAAATAATGAGTAGCAATGAAAAAAATCTATTTTAACAATTGTAGAAACAACAGTTATAATAATAACAACAAAGAAATCTATTCATGGTATAAAGAGTAGAATTTTCNCCTCAGAGATGAAAGAATAGAATTTTGAAGAAAATAATCAGGGTTCAAGGACTATAAATATTTCACATAAATTGCAAAATAAAGTCCTGTTGTTTATGACATTTAAATAGTTAATAAATATTTGAATAGTTCTTTAACAATAATAANGTAAATATTTGCTTTACAGAACATGATAATTTTCCTCTTAAAATATTTTTCAAACATTTTTTACAGATAATTCTACTTAAAATTGGGACTCTTATTCTGCCTTATTTATTTTTATTTTTTTCCTATATTTGTTGTAAACTTTCATAGTAATGTTGAGTCACTCTTTTCCAACTAAGATTGCATGTGCTTTCTAAGTTTCTTGAAATGACATGATTAGGAGAACAGCTTGCTTGAGTTGGGCCTTGCATAGAAGCAGACTATGTTGCCTGCACATATGCCATTCAGAGTCAGACATGTGGAGNAAGGTATTGCACATTCAGTATCCAAGTGCTTCTGTAGAATCAGACTGGAGCTGGCCTGAATTAACATATTCAGATATTTTTTCTCTTCCTTACTTGCAGGCTATTTAATCACACTCTGTGAAAGTGTCTCTGTTTTAACAAACCTGCTTAATTCACTTTCTGTTTGGTTTAGTAGAGAGCTGAATGACTAATAGCTAGGCAGGAGAGGATAGGTGGGATTTCCAGGGAGNGAGAGTAACTCAGGGGAAGAATCTGAGAAGCAAAGGATTCACCAGCAAGACACAGAAAAAGGTGGACATACACTGTATTGAGGAATGATGACAGCCACNTGGCAGCATGCAGATTAATATAATGGGTTAATTTAAGTTATAAGAGCTTGTTGGGAACAAGACTAAGCTAAGGCTAAGCTTAGTCTTCATTATAATTAATAATGAGTTTGCATGTCATTATTCGGGAGCTGGTGGTCCAAAGAAAGTTCAAATACACCTTCCACTCTTCCCCCTCCCTTCTCATTATTCTTATTGATTCTATATGTAAAATATATATTAAATTGCNTATATGTATAATTAAAGAGTAAGGAGTCATGAATTTTATAGGAAGTGGGGGCAACATGGGAGAAGTTAGAGGGAGAATAGGGTGTGGAGGATATAATTTAAACATATCACTCATGAATGAAACTCTTCAAAAATATAAANAGACAAAATGAACTTTATATTTAATAAGAGCACAACACAATTAATTGTCTTAGTCACTGTTCTACCGCTGTGAAGAGACACTATGTTCAAGGCAATTCTTCAAAAGGAATGCATTTTATTGAAGGCTTGCTAATAGTTGCAGAGACTTAGTCCATTAACAACATTGCCTGGAATAAAGCACTGGAGTAGTAGATAAAGGCTACATCCTGATCTGTAAGCCAGAGGGCCTGGTATGGGCTTTTGAAACCTCACAGCTCACATCCTCCAACAAGGTCAGACATACTCCAGCCACACCTCCTAATCCTTCTCCAGTAGTGTCATTTCCTGATGACTAAGCATTCAAATATGAGCCGATTGGAGTGACTCTTATTCAGACTCTTATTCAAACAACCACAACAATCATATGCAAAGTCAATCCCAAATGGCAGTAGTATATAATAAATTTTTATAGCTTTTAATGAAGTTCAGTTAAGAAACAATTAAAATTATAATATCCCTCAGCCAAAATAAGGGATTATTTTGCTTTTATATTCTTTGCTTATTCTTCAACTATTTAACTGTACCTCTGTTTTATAAACTACATCTTTAAAATTCAGTCTGCTTATGGATCTCTGTGCTCAGAAAATAATAAGAAATAGTGTCTATTTCTTGAGGAAAAAATAAAAGTGAAAATACAAAGGACAACTTGCTCTTTTCTTCCCATTTTAAAACAGATCATGGAGCTCCTACCTAGATTTCTCTCTGTCAAAGCAATGGTATATTATAGAAATCATTTAAATTAAATATTATTAAATTTTATCCTCCATATTTGATACTTCAATTTCTTATTTTTTAATGAAAAATCAAAAAAGGAATTTGGGTTTTCGTTACAATTTACACCACATATTTGGAATCTCACCATTTTTAATGCACTTGCATTACTAACTTATCAGCTTTAAAAAATTAGACAACCAGAAAGTGGCAAGCTGGGAAGGTCAGATACCCTAAGACACCAAAGTGAAAGCTAAAAGCCTCAGGAAGACTTGCAAACATGTTATGAACTTTAATTAATGAAAATGACTTCATAGCAAGGAAAAATGTTAAATTATGTCTAATGGCTTTTTGTTTAGGAAGGGGTTGTTGTGAATAACACATTTTGTAATATGGCTTTAATCTAACATATTAAGAAATATTCTTAAAGGTAGGTTAGCATTTACCTGCACATTTCCAAATATGGAGCATGATGTAAACTAAATATTCACTAAACAAGGTATTGTTCTCTGTTCTGCCTAGTGTTACTCTGCTACCTGTGCCCATATAGACCATTCTAATCTGAGTGTATAGCTTTAAGAAGAGGGGTGATATATTCTAATTCTCATGCCTGCGAGACAAGGTTTAATAAGCTCTTGGAGATTAACTGATTCAGTTATTTGCCTGGACAACTAAAAACAGCTACAATGGAAGTACCATCACTGGAAATCATATGCANCATTGTAAACATTTTTTGTTATATTATGACAGTAAAATGAGATTATTCAAACAAAATTAATATCAGTACTTAATGTTATTTGAATAATTCCTCTAAGTTGCTTGAGGCAAATGTTTTGAGAGNTTTTTAAAGACAAAACACATATAATGTGAAGGGAGAATGAAGCAATTTTATTAGTGGGTGTTAGGAAGCATTTACAAGTCTGATCCTTAGAAATATATTTCCTGTGTACAGGGGTAATATATTTCCTGTGTACAGGGGTAAGTATCACTTTACTAATCTAATAATTATTGATTTACAATGTATATATCCATGCCATTCTGTAAGCATGGAAATAAAAAAGTTCTTGCTTTTTAGTAAGGTTAAAATACAGCAATTTACTTGGTCAATAAGATACCATCTTTAAAGAGTTACAGGTTCTCTAACAATGAAACTTAAAAAAAGAAAGAAGCCACCATAAGTAAAAGCACCAGATAAATCCCAAGTGCACTCCACTTTGAGAAGGAAATGAGAAATAATGAGATGAAGAGGACAAGGGTGTGTGTGTGTGTGTGTGTGTGTGTGTGTTTGTGTTTATTTCATTCATAAATCAAGTTTGGGAATACATAACACTTCCATATGTACATTTATATTGAAAACTATCCACCCTTTTGGCCTGTATTTGTGTGTGGATATATATCCAGATGTGTGTGAGTGCACATGTGTACTGTTGTGCCTGTCTCTCTCTGTATTTGCATGTGCACGTGTGTATGTGNGTATGTGCATATGTNCATACATGCACACTCATGCGTGTGTGAGTTTGTGTGTGTGTGTGAATTTGGACAAAGGATGAGGTTGGGTGTCTTTCTCCACAGGTATGTGCCTTATAGATTGAAGCAGGTTCACATTTGTCTAGTCTGGCTTGCTCTGGGGATCCACTGTCATTGCCATATTCACTCACTCATGCTTGTACAGAAACTTCTTTAACCTGCTGAGCTATCTTGTTAATGCAACACTACCCAGTTTAACACGCTAAAAATAATCTTANCCTTTGCTATACTAATGCAGTTCTAGCATCCATAATCTAAAAATATGAAATCTGAAGGTTTCGGAGAGCCAGAGTGANATCAAAATTGGAAAAATCTTGTCTCTATGAGATGTGATTTGTATGTAAAATGAGTCAAAACATTGGATATAATTACNTTCAGTCATGTGGTTAANTGATATGTGGAACATAAATCAATTTCTGTTTAGACTTAACTCCTGTCTTCAATGTATCTCATTTATTACATGTATGCTCAAATGNTAAAATTTGAAAAATAAAGCAATCAAAAAATATTACTAGTTCAAAGCATTTTAAATAAGGGCTACTCAAGCTGTAGCTAAGTTCTTTGAGAAATACTGTTCCTTCTTTATTTTTATTAGTACCAACCTAATCAAGGATTTTCTTTATGATGTTTCCATATGCATAGAAAATGTATACTTTGACATATATAACCCCTCTATTACCCTTTCTTTATACCCTTTGACCTCCCATATCCATGACTACTCACCTTTAACTTCTATGTCTTTTTTTTTTTTAATGTTCTTTTCATCACACATGTAAAAACCAACATGCTCCACTTGTCATTATGAGTCTGGCTTATTTCTTCAAATATTATACTCTATTGTTACTTGCAATCTTCTTCTAAATATCAAAGCTTCACTCTTCTTTATGTATAAATAAAATTTGACTGTGTCTTTCTGTCATACTTTGTATCTATTCCTCTATTGATGGGCGTCTAAGCTGNTGATTCCATAATTTGGCTATNAAAAAATGTACCTTTGTAAGATGATTATGTAGATATGTTTAGAATGGNATGATTTAGATCCTTTTTGGGTACATACCTCAAAGAGNTATAGATTTTTGGTAACTTTGTCAGGAATCACANGGCGATGGTAACTTGGACATATATCTTGATCTTCAATTTATTCTTTCCTTTGGTCTGTGCGTCTATTCTTCTTTTTTGTGTGTTAATACTATTCTACTTTGTTACTATGGCTCTGTGGTACAATTCTCAGTTTCCATATTTTGCTGATAATCATCATGTGTCCTCAGAGTATTTTATTGATTTTTGTTACTATTGAAAAAGAAAAGAAAAAAAAAACTTGGGAAATGGTTTAGCACTTACAAGCACTGACTTCTCTTTAAGAAGACCTGGGTTCAATTCCAAGTATCCACAAGGCAGCTTACAAGTGGTCTGACATTCTCTTTCTGGCCTCTGTGGTTACCTGGCATACATGTGGTGCACAACATACATCCAGGCAATATACCTATACACATGTGAGAAAAAAAAGTAGTAGGTCAAGTTAAAATAATGTTGAACATAAAACTAAAACCAATTACAGGCAGGAATGGTGGCACATGCCTTTAATCTCAGCACTCAGGAGGCAGAGAAAGGCAGATCTCTGTGAGTTCAAGCTCAGCCTAACTTACATACATAGCAAGTTCCAGAACAGGCAGGGATATGTAGAAAGAGACTCTGTCTCAAACAAAAACAAAAACAAAAAAAAAATTAAGTAAACTAACTTATGCATTAAAATTAGCCTAATTGATGATCTTCCTTTGTTTTTCCTTTTGCTTCTGGGTNTTTCTTACTCTTTGAGATATGGATAAAATTTAAATTTTATCGGATTTCTACTATAGGTTTTCTTATATTTGATACACTCATGTAGCACAATTGCAGAATTTCAGTGTTACTTCATGTCACATTAAAGCTATAATCTTCATTGTCTGAAGCAGTTTGATGTATTTTTCTTCCTCCTCTCCCTATATTTTATTAATATAATAGTATCTATTGTTAGAAAGAAATGGAATTTGAGACACTATTAATGAATATTAAAGAGAGGAAAGAAAAGCAGAATTGATTTTAGAAGTGATCAAAAAGCAACTACTCTTACATACAATACTCTTTAACAAAATTCCCTAAGCTGATAACTAGTTTTTAACTCTATTTTTCTTTTCATACTCATCTTATACATAAAACAGAAGCACTTTATGAATAGATATGTTTTTATACCTTTTAGCATTCAAACTCCANTTGGTCCTGATTGGTTGAAAGTTATCAGAAAGTTGAGCACCTAAGGGAAATTAGGGTAATTTATTTTTGTAAATTGTCTTCCTTTGCTATTCTTTTCCCTCTGGCCTAAAGTTATTCTTACTCATAAATGAAAGCTTCAGGAGAATATCTCTGGGGTCATAGATTCTCTCTCAGCTAGTGATTTTCTGCCACTTAATGCACATCATGGTCACTACCAGTTTAAGTAATTGAACTAAGATGTCTATTGAACTTGTAGCCAGACAGTTCAGTCTCTGCCTGATGACTCACAACCAGCCCAGACAGCACAGAAAATTGGAGCAAACAATCTATAGTTTCAGAAAAGGTCAAGACTAGATCTACAAATTTTCCATAAATCTTCTGTCCCTCCTATTTTAAAAGAGAAACTAAAATTAAATGTCCTCTATTATAGGTTTTAGTTTTTATGCTTATGCTGAACACACACACACACACACACACACACACACACACACACACGTATATATACATACA